>JAWZYT010004857.1:60000-72500 GCA_034508575.1 Petrolisthes manimaculis
ATATGAGGTCCGAACATCCACCTCTGTGTGGCCGCGATCACTTGTCGTTCAGGTCTTATTTCTTCCCTGTTAAGGTACGTGACACACACACACACACAGGCGCACGCATACGCACACACACACAATCTCTCTCTCACACACACAGGCACATATATATATATACACACACACACATATTTACATTATTATTATCACACACACAGACACAGACATATATATATACACACACACACGCACGCACGCACACACACATACATTATTATTATTATTATTTGTCATTCAGGTCATATTTCTTCCCTGTTAAGGTACGTGAGAATGGACACACACACACACACACAGACATATATATATACACGCACACACACACACACGCATACACGCACAATATCTCTCTCTCACACACACACACACACATTCACATTATTATTAATATTATTAATATTACACTCTCTCTCTCTCACACACACATTCACATTATTATTATTATTATTATTATTATTATTATTACTATTACACTCTCTCTCTCTCTCACACACACACACACACATATTTACATTATTATTACACTCTCTCTCACACACACACACACACACATATATACACACACACACTCTCTCTCTCTCTGATATACACACACACACATTATTATTATCACACACACACACTCTCTCTCTCTATTATTATTGTTGTTTATTATTGTTTGTTTATTAATATTATTGTTGTTGTTTGTTTCAGAATGTAATAGATGGTGACTTATGTGAACAGTTCAACACACACACACACACACACACATCCACAGAGAGAGAGAGAGAGAGAGAGAGAGAGAGAGAGAGAGAGAGAGAGAGAGAGAGAGAGAGAGAGAGAGAGAGAGAGAGAGAGAGAGAGAGAGAGACTAACATACACACACACTCTCTCTCTCTCTCTCACACACACACATTATTATTATTATTATTATTATTACACTCTCTCTCACACACACACTCTCTCTCTCTATTATTATTGTTATTATTGTTTGTTTATTAATATTATTGTTTATTAATATTATTATTATTGTTATTATTATTGTTTCAGAATGTAATAGATGGTGACTTATGTGAACAGTTCAACACACACACACACACACACACACACACATCCACAGAGAGAGAGAGAGAGAAAGAGAGACTAACATACACACACACACAAACAAACAAACCATTTATTTATCTTGTTATTGTTGTTATTATTATTATTATTATTATTATTATTATTGTTGTTATTATTATTGTTATTATTGTTATTATTATTGTTATTATTGTTATTATTAGTATTGTTGTTGTTATTATTATTATTATTATTGTTATTATTGTTGTTGTTGTTGTTGTTGTTATTATTATTATTATTGTTGTTGTTGTTTATTTTCAGAATGTAATAGATGGTGACTTATGTGAACAGTTCAACATGGTGGATGGAGGCAAACAGCGGAGTATTGCTGAAGACCTTGATAAAACACCAAACGAACTATCCAAACGGCTGGAGGACATCAGGACACGCTACGCTTTCTAAAAACCGACACACACGCGCTGGTGATGTGAGAAAAAAACGGACAAACGTGGATAATTTGAGAAAAAAACAAGACAAACAAACGCGGATAATGTGATTAGTTGCAAACAAACAAACGTGGATTATGAGAAAAAAACGGACAAACAAACACCGATAATTTGAGAAGTTGCAAACAAAACAAACGTGGATTATGAGAAAAAACAGACAAACAAACGCCGATAATTTGAGAAAAAAACGGACAGACAAACACCGATAATTTGAGAAAAAAACGGACAAACAAACACCAATAATGTGAGAAAATTATGGCGATATTGTGAAAAAACAAACAGATAAAAACACCAGAAAACAGATTAAGAAACAAAAAAAAACGCCTAAAACACGATAAAAAAAATCAATGCAGAAAAAAACCACAAGATTGAAATAAATAAAATAAATTCATATTTTTATGATTTCATAAAATAAATAAATAATAAAAAAAAAAATATTATTCTTTTTATATATTTTTTTTTTCACTGTGTGTGTGTGTAATTATTTTTATTTTGTTATGAAGTGAATTACATAATAAATAAATAAATAAAATAAATATAATTAAACTTTATCTACTTTAAAACATAAGAAAAAAAATATAATTAATTTATGTTAATATTATTATTATTATTATTTTTTTAACTACTAAAGTTATTATTATTATTATTATTATTATTATTATTATTATTATTATTATTATTATTATTATTATTATTTTTATTATTTTTATTATTTTTATTATTTTTATTATTTTTATTATTTTTATTATTATTTTTATTATTATTAAAATGAAATTCAGTACAAGAAGGAAATATAATCCCTTTTCATATATTCCATTCATGTATGTATGTATGTGTGTAATTTTAAGATTTCATAGTGTTAAGTAATAAAATAAATAATAAAAATAAATATAAAGTTACTTAATATATATTATTTTTTTTTACCCCTCGTATTAAAAATTTATAATAATAATAATAATAATGTGAGAATTTTACTGACAAAAAAAAAAAAAAAAAAAAAAAAAAAAAACGTAAATATTAGAAAAAAAAATGATTATATGCAAAAAACACAAGAAAAAACACCTAAACATAAGAAAAATCATCAAAAACGAGAAAACAAACGGAAGCAAGAAAGAATAAAGGCAAAATATATGATAAAAAAACACCTAACAAGAAAAAAACTTCATAAAATGTGTTGGTAAATAATGACAATAACAATAAAAATAACAATAATAATAAAAATAACAATAATAATAACCATAATAACAATAATAATAAAAATACCAGTAATAATTAGTAATAATAACAATAAAAATACCAGTAATAATAACAATAATAATAATATAATAACAATAATAATAATAATAATAATAATAATAATAATAATAATAATAATACAAGTAATAATAATAATAATAATAATAATAATACTTACCATCACCCCCCACCCCCGGACGCCCGCCCCCGTCCCCTCCAATGGTTCCGCCCCCCATAGACTCCTGAAATTAAAAATAAAAGTATAAATAAAATAAAAATGGAATTTAAAAGTATAAATAAAATAATAATGGAATTTTAAAGTATAAATTAATAAAGAATGGAATTTAAAAGTATAAAATAAATAATAATATAATTTTAAAGTATAAATTAAATAATAATATAATTTTAAAGTATAAAATAAATAATAATGTAATTTAAAAGTATAAAATAAATAATAATGTAATTTAAAAGTATAAAATAAATAATAATGTAATTTAAAGTATAAATAAAATAAAAATGGAATTTAAAAGTATAAATTAAATAATAATATAATTTTAAAGTATAAATTAATAAAGAATGTAATAATAAAGTATAAATAAAATAATAATGGAATTTAAAAGTATAAATTAATAAAAAAAAAATTAATAAAGAATGAAAAATTAATATCAGTTATATATCTAACTCAAAAACATTAATTATATATTATTATTATTATTATATATCACTTCTGTATGTATGTCTCTCTCATACACACAACTAATTAAATTACATATAAACCATATATGTACATAGCAGCTGGCATTCATACATACATATATACACACACCAAAATATACATACATACACACTGAAATATATACACACACACCAAAAATATACATATATACATACCAAAAATATACATACATACACACTGAAATATATACACACACACCAAAAATATACATACATACACACTGAAATATATACACACATACCAAAAATATACATACATACATACACACTGAAATATATACACACACACCAAAAATATGCATACATACACACTGAAAATATACATACATACACACTGAAATATATACACACACACTGAAATATATACACACACCAAAAATATACATACATACACATACCAAAAATATACATACATACACACTGAAATATATACACACACACCAAAAATATACATACATACACACTGAAATATATACACACATACCAAAAATATACATACATACATACACACTGAAATATATACACACACACCAAAAATATACATACATACACACACCAAAAATATACATACTGTACATACACACTGAAATATATACACACATACCAAAAATATACATACATACATACACACTGAAATATATACACACACACCAAAAATATGCATATATACACATACCAAAAATATACATACATACACATACCAAAAATATACATACACACACACGTCAAAATATGCATACATACACATACCAAAAATATACATACATACACACTGAAATATATACACACACACCAAAAATATACATACATACACACACCAAAAATATACATACACACACACGTCAAAATATGCATACATACACATACCAAAAATATACATACACACACACGTCAAAATATGCATATATACACATACCAAAAATATACATACACACACACGTCAAAATATGCATACATACACACTGAAATATATACACACACACCAAAAATATACACACATACACACACCAAAAATATACATATATACACATACCAAAAATATACATACATACACACTGAAATATATACACACATACACACACCAAAAATATACATACACACACACCAAAAATATACATACATACACATACCAAAAATATACATACATACACACTGAAATATATACACACACACCAAAAATATACATACATACACACACCAAAAATATACATACATACACACACACGTCAAAATAATAATAAAATAGGAAATATAGTATGTACGTACTTACAAACACATTCTTCGATTTCTTTGATAATAAAATAGCAACAATAATCAATAATTCAAAATATCGGTATACCCAAAATTAAAGAAATTAAAGAAAAGAAAAGAAAATTAAAGAAAATAAAGAAACGAGTGAAATTAACTCATTGCGATAATAATGTAGTTGATATTTTTATGTTAAAGGTGTGTGTGTGTGTAGGTGTGTGTGTGTGTGTGTGTGTGTGTGTGTGTGTGTGTGTGTGTGTGTGTGTGTGTGTGAGAGAGGGACCTAACTGGGGCAGACTACCGGGACCTAACTGGGACAGACTACAGGGACCTAACTGGGACAGACTACAGGGACCTAACTGGGACAGACTACAGGGACCTAACTGGGACAGACTACAGGGACCTAACTGGGACAGACTACAGGGACCTAACTGGGGCAGACTACAGGGACCTAACTGGGGCAGACTACCGGGACCTAACTGGGACAGACTACAGGGACCTAACTGGGGCAGACTACAGGGACCTAACTGGGGCAGACTACAGGGACCTAACTGGGGCAGACTACAGGGACCTAACTGGGGCAGACTACCGGGACAGACTACCGGGACCTAACTGGGACAGACTACAGGGACCTAACTGGGGCAGACTACAGGGACCTAACTGGGACAGACTACAGGGACCTAACTGGGGCAGACTACAGGGACCTAACTGGGACAGACTACAGGGACCTAACTGGGACAGACTACAGGGACCTAACTGGGACAGACTACAGGGACCTAACTGGGACAGACTACAGGGACCTAACTGGGACAGACTACAGGGACCTAACTGGGACAGACTACAGGGACCTAACTGGGACAGACTACAGGGACCTAACTGGGGCAGACTACCTGAACCTAACCTGTACAGACTACCTGAACCTAACCTGTACAGACTACCTGAACCTAACTGGGGCAGACTACAGGGACCTAACTAACTATAAAAAAAAGTAACTATTATTATTATTTAACATTTACAGAAGAAATGGTAAATAAAAAAATGATTTGTAATAATAAAATATAAATAATGATAATAATAGTAAAAAAAATCGAAATTAAATTGTGGCAACTTGTAAAAAATATTCAAAAATTATTTATATGACGAAAATAAAACTCGAAACACGAAATTAATGAAAAAATGAAAATAATAATAATAATTTTTTTGAAATATACAATAACAAATAACAAGTAAAAAGTAAACAAAAACACACCTAAAATATACGGATACATACACACACACACATACATACATATATACACCGAAAATATATATACATACACACGCTAAAATATACACACACATATATATATTCCAAAAATATATATACATACACACACACACATACATACACCGAAAATATACATACATAAACACACACACACATACATACACCGAAAATATACATACATACACATACACACACATACACACATACATACATCGAAAATATACATACATAAACACACACACACACATACATACACCAAGAATATACATACATACACACACACACACACACACATACATACGCACCAAAAATCTGTTGTTGTTGTTGTTGTTGTTGTTTTTTTGTTTTTGTTTTTTCAACGGAACATAATTATTATATATATAAAAAAAAATTACTATATAATATCCCTAAAATTTTATATACTTGACGGAAATACCATATAATAATAATATATATATTTTTTTTAATAATACATAATGGAAGAATTAATTAATGTTAAAAAAATAATAAATAAATATTAAATGAATAAATAAATAAATAAATAAATGTAAAAAAATAAAGTGTTCTAAAAATAATATAAAATGGAAGAATTAATGTAAAAAAAAATACAATAATACATATACAATAATAATATTTTAGTATCGTAGTGTGTGTTTACATATGTAATGGCGACCTCTGCTTTGAGAAAATACCATATAAAAAAATAAAGTGTTCTAAAAATAATATAAAATAGATAAATTAATGTAAAAAAATGCAAATAATACAAAAAAAAATACAATAATACATATACAATAATAATATTTTAGTGTCGTAGTGTGTGTTTACATATGTGATGGCGGCCGCTTCGATGACGGAAATACCATAAAAAATATATAATGTTCTAAAAATAATATAAAATAAAATGAATTAATGTAAAAAAATGCAAATAATACAAAAAAAAATACAATAATACATATACAATAATAATATTTTAGTCTCGTAGTGTGTGTTTACATATGTGATGGCGGTCGCTTCACTATAAAAAAAATAAAGTGTTCTAAAAATAATATAAAATAGAAAATATAATGTAAAAAAATGCAAATAATACAAAAAAAAATACAATAATACATATACAATAATAATAATATTTTAGTATCGTAGTGTGTGTTTACATATTATTATATTGGCCGCTGCTATGACGGAAATACCATATAAAAAAATAAAGTGTTCTAAAAATAATATAAAATAGAAAAATGAATGTAAAAAAATGTGATAAAAAAATACAATAATAATAATATTTTAGTGTCGTAGTGTGTGTTTACATATGTGATGGCGGCCGTTGCTACGTTTCCAGACTTGTGATTGGCTGAGGGGGAGTATTCTCAGAGAGCTGGTCGCTGATTGGCTGAGGACGAGGCGGACCGGGGAGTGTCGGCCATGTTGGAAAATTTAGTAAACAAACATATCTCTCCTTATTTATTCTAATTTATTATTTTTGACCGATAGTGAGTATGATTTATATAGTTAAGTGTGTATATATGGATAAATAAATGTAGCATGATATAATTAGTGTGTATATATGACTAAATAATGTATAAATTGAGTTAATAAATAAGTTAGTTACTTATTTACGTAAATATTGAAAGAATTACCCGCTTATTTACACAATTTTAAGGCTATTTTTTTTCTATGGTATTTTCTTCACAAATTCCTCATTTCTTGGACATTTTGAAATTACCCTGACCTGACCTGACCTGACCTAGACCACAGCAGACTACCGGGACCTAACCTGTACACACTACCGGGACCTAATGTGGTAACACTGCTCAAGCCTAATGTGGCAACACTGCTCAAACTTAGACAAAAACACCGTTATTTTGTAATAATACCAAATAAAATAAATTGAGTTAATAAATAGATAATAATAAATAATAATAATGAATAAATAGATAATAATAAATAATAATAATGAATAAAAAGATAATAATAAATAATAATAATGAATAAATAGATAATAAATAATAATAATACAGTTATAAATTTAAAATATAATAATGTTTTTAAATTATGATATAATATAATTAATTATATATTTATCTGTATTTTAGGTTGTTTGCGAAAATAACTACGACAACAACAACAACAACAACAACAACAACTCCGGCGGTCTCCTTGGGGTTGTAATCGCCCCAAATAGTGTGTGTGTGTGTGTGTGTGTGTGTGTGTGTGTAATAGAAAGATTTTACAATGAATAAGTTGAATTGAAGTGTGTGTGTGTGTGTGTGAATGAGTTGAACTGAGAGGTAGGTGTGTGTGTAGGTGTGTGTGTGTGTGTGTGTGTGTGTGTGTGTGTGTGTGTGTGTGTGTGTGTGTGTGTGTGTGTAATGGAAGGAGGTGCGGTTAACGGAGGGGGAGGGGATGGGGGTGGGGGTTACGAGGGGGTATTATCGGAGATGGTGTCGACCGGAGATTTAACCTTGGGCTCCGACGTCACCAACGAGATTATGATCACGGACGAGGACGGTCTGGAACTCTCGTCTCGCTCCGGTCTGGCTCTCTCGTCTCGATCCGATCTGGAACTCTCGTCTCGCTCCGGTCTGGCACTCTCGTCTCGCTCCGGTCTGGCTCTCTCGTCTCGCTCCGATCTGGCTCTCTCGTCTCGATCCAGTCTGGCTCTCTCGTCTCGATCCGATCTGGCTCTCTCGTCTCGAACCGCGGAGGGTGCCCAGACGAGCGGCGGGGCACTGGGTAGCTCCGCGGGCAAGGATCCCGGCCCTGGTCTCGGTCAGATCGTGTTTATTCAAAGGAACGCTCCGTCCGCCGCCGCCGACGCCTTCCCTTCCGTTATAGACAAACCCATCATCAGTGTTGCCAATAATGTACTTAGTGTTGGTGTTGGTAATAGTGGGGTTGGTGTTGGTAATAATAGTGTAAGTGTTGCCAATAATGTACTTAGTGTTGGTGTTGGTAATAGTGGGGTTATTGTTGGTAATAGTGGGGTTGTTACTGGTGTTGGTAATACTGTTGGTGTTGGTAATACTGTTGGTGTTGGTAATAGTGGGGTTGGTGTTGGTAATAGTGGGGTTGTTACTGGTGTTGGTGTTGGTAATACTGTTGGTGTTGGTAATAATAGTGTTGGTGTTGGTAATACTGTTGGTAATAGTGTTGGTGTTGTTGGTAGTTTAATTAGCCCTGGATTTACAACACTGACAACAACAACAACAACATCAATGACAACAACAACAACAACAACAACAACAACAGCCACAGTAGCGGGAGTGAGTCTAACGTCGAAACATATAAATAGTTTAATGAATAGCCTGGGTGGGGCGGGTCAGGGCGGGACGGGGTTGGTGGAGCAGCCCCACCCGGACGGCAGCAAGTGTTTTGTGTGCGGGTGCGAGTTGGGCGGGGGCGGGGCGGGGGCGGGGGCGGGGGCGGGCGAGGGTTTCCATTATCAGCGCGGGCAGAGATTGTTACACACCGGGGGTACGGTTTTAGAGGTTGTGGGGCGGGCGGTGGGCGCGGCGGTGGTGACGGGGCCTGAGGGGGGTGTAGGGGGTGTTGGCGGAGGGGGTGTAGGTGGTGTGGATGTGTGTAGTGGGTGTAGTGATCTGATTAATGATACTGACGCCGCCACCGCCCACTTGGCTGCCCTCACCGCCCGCCTCACCGCCCTCTTCCACAATAACCAGCGCCCCAAACTCACCCTACAGCTCCTGCCCCGACCTGCCTCCGGCCCACAGCCCCAGAACGCCGCCCCGCCCCGCCCACCAGCCCTCAATCTAGACGACCTGGCCGCAACAAGGTCCCGGCGGGGCAGACAGCCCCGCCGGAACCAAACCCCGCTGAAGGAGGAAGCCGGGGCGGGCAGAGTGGTCGGGGCGGGGCAACCACAGGTCAAGAAAAAAGGGGGGCGCCCCAGAAAACCGTTTGGCTGCCCTGTGTGTAAACGTAAATTCCTGACGAGTGAATGTGTGCGACTACACCTGTCCCGGGAACACTCCACCCCCGCCCCGGCCCCTGCCCCGCCCCTAGCCCCGTCCCTCGCCCCGACTATACCCGTTGTTAAGGAAGAAAAGTTGGATGACCTTCGCCCCATCGCCCCGGCGTCTCTTGGTCTACATTGCCCCGCCCCGCCACTCAAATCCAGCTCCTTTAAGATAGAAAACGGGGCGAGTGTTGGTGTTGGTGGTGGTGGCGGGGTGAAGGTACGCCCCGGCCCCACCCCGCCCCGGGACGCCGCCTCGCAGGTCTTGGCAACACTGCGCCCCATACAACCCAAACCCCAGGCCGTGGTTGGTACCGGGGCAGACGGGTCCATGGTGGTGTTGGTGACCCCCGGACGCCCCGATGCTGCCCCGGCCCTACTCACACTCACGCCGGGGTATACGACGCTGACCCCGCCCCGCCCCGCCCCATGTCATCAGTGCCCCAAGACGTTTACACATGAGAAAAGTCGTCGGATGCACACCATCGCTGCTCACGGATTACGGAAGCGACGACGGGGCGACCCGGACGGTGACGGGGCGGGGCGGGGCAACGGCAACAACGGAGAACACGGAGAACAACAAGTACACAACTGTATGGAATGTGGACAAACTTTTAATAACAAGAGAACACTGGGAGAACACAGAAGAACACAACATGGGGCGATAACAACGACCGTAGGCGTGGGCGTGGGGGAGGAGACCAGGGGCGGCGGCGGCGGGGGCGGGGGCATCATCGGGGGTGCCCACGCCTGCGAGGAATGCCCCCTCACGTTCGGGTACAAATACGAGCTGGAACGGCACCGCGAGACCCACGTCCCGTACACACAGACCGGCCCGCACGAGTTCGTGTGTCGTGTGTGCGGCCTCAGAGTGGCATCCAAGGCGGCACTCAAAATACACTTACACCGCTTCCACCGGCGCCCCGACCCGCCTCGCACCTACCTGTGTTGTCAGTGTGGGTGTCTCGCGGCGACCAAAAAAGCCTTCAGCGACCACCAACGCGCTCACGGCACCGAACCGGGGCCGCGAGCGAGGTGCCAGGTGTGCCAGAAGGATATGCTAGCCTCGTCCTATCGCGTCCATCTGGCCAGGATGCACGGCGAGGCTAGACATACCTGTCAGTCCTGCGATGCAAAATTCACGGTGCGATCGGACCTTATGCGGCACCTCAACACAGCACATTCAACACTAAGACCTTATAACTGTCCCATATGTGCTCTCTCCTTCACCACATCAGATGCACTTAGGTGGGTATTAGCTCTGTGTGTCTGTGTGTCTCTGTATCTGTGTGTGTATTTCTCTGTATCTGTGTGTGTGTGTTTTTGTTTTTTCTTTTTTCTCAACACTAAGACCTTATAACTGTCCCATATGTGCCCTGTCCTTCACCACATCAGATGCACTAAGGTGGGTATTAGCTCTGTGTGTGTGTGTGTGTGTGTGTGTGTGTGTGTGTGTGTGTGTGTGTGTGTGTGTGTGTGTGTGTGTTTTTTCTTCTCTTTCTCAACGCTAAGACCTTATAATTGTCCCATATGTGCTCTGTCCTTCACCACATCAGATGCACTAAGGTGGGTGGATGTATGTGTTTGTGTGTGTGTGTGTGTGTGTGTGTGTGTGTGTGTTTCTCTCTCTCTCTCTCTTAATAACAATACAATTCTACCAATTAAAAATATATATATATAAATAGTATTGAATAGGAATAACTTTAATTATTACCATTACTACAACCACAATAACCAATCCATATTTACCACAACCACTACAACCTTCCCACAACAACCACAACCCCACTACAACAACTATAACCCCACTACAACCCCACAACCACAACCCCCACCTTTTACTCACCCCACCCCACCCCACAACAACAAACTCACTCCCTACTCACCCCACACAGATACCACCACAACAAAAACTCACTCCCTACTCACCCCACACAGATACCACCGCAACAAGACCCACTCCACCCCCTCCCTTCCTCATCCCCCCACAACCCCCCACAACCCCAGCCCACAACCCCACAACCCCAGCCCACAACCCCACAACAAAAAACTCACTCCCTACTCACCCCACACAGATACCACCGCAACAAGACCCACTCCACGGTCATCCACGCGTGTGAGAGCTGCGGCAAGTCGTACAAGTGGAAGGGGGAACTCAGGGCTCACATACAACGCCTTCACTCGGACCGTCGGGATCGCCACCACTGTCACTACTGCACACGGAGTTACGCGGACAGACGCAAACTGCAGGCCCATCTCAAGATTAAACACCTCACCGTAACACAGACTAAGGTTAGATTAAGTTACATTAGGTTGGGTTAGGTTAAATTAAACACCTCACCGTAACACAGACTAAGGTTAGATTAAGATTAGGTTAGGTTAGGTTAGGTTAAGTTAAGTTTTAGATTGGGTTAAGTTAGACTAAGGTTAGATTAGGGTTAAGTTTTGATTAAGT
>JAWZYT010004857.1:82500-90000 GCA_034508575.1 Petrolisthes manimaculis
ACACCCCCTTTCTCTCCACCCCCACCCACCCCCACTCTCTCTCTCTCTCTCCACCCCCACCCACACTCTCTCCCCACACACCCACACCCCCACTCTCTCACATACACACACACACCCACTCTCTCTCTCACACACACACACACACACTCTCTCTCTCTCTCTCTCTCTCTCTCTCTCTCTCTCTCTCTCTCTCTCTCTCTCTCTCTCTCTCACCTCTGTCCATCTTCATATGCAAATTCGTAAAGCCAACCCAATTTCGTTTTACATTTCTTACAGAACACATTACGAATAAAATGCCTTCCAGTCAACATATCCCTGTCCTCAACCTCACTGAAACCAAAGAGAAAGTATGGTTAGGGAGCTCACCAACGAAGAAAGAAAGAAACAAGATATTATTAATTTAAAAAAAAAAAAAAAAAAAAAAAATTCAATTGGCCACCTCAGCGACCACTCGCCCTTTGCTATCTATATGATCCGTAGTTTATTATTCAATCTATTTAATTACAATACTTACACCCGTAGTTTTAAAACATTTGAGGTCCCTTACTGGAGCTCTATGAACCCTCCAAACTACTCCAGGCAACAGATTCCCTCTCTCTCTCTCTCTCACACACACACACACACACACACCCTTACTGGAGCTCTATGAACCCTCCAAACTACTCCAGGCAACAGAACCCTCTCTCTCTCACACACACACACACACACACACCCTTACTGGAGCTCTATGAACCCTCCAAACTACTCCAGGCAACAGAACCCTCTCTCTCTCACACACACACACACACACACACCCTTACTGGAGCTCTATGAACCCTCCAAACTACTCCAGGCAACAGAACCCTCTCTCACACACACACACACCCTTACTGGAGCTCTATCATACGACTAAACCTGTGGACGCTAGACTGTTAACAAATAAACACACCAACAGATAAATAAATAAATAAATAAATAAATATCCAGCACTGAAAACAATACACCTCCCCCTCCCCCTCTCTCTCACACTTTCTCTCTCTCTCTCTCTCTCTCTCTCTCTCTCTCTCTCTCTCCTTGTAACTCTCTCTCTCTCCTTGTAACTCTCTCTCTCTCCTTGTAACTCTCTCTCTCTCCTTGTAACTCTCTCTCTCTCCTTGTAACTCTCTCTCTCTCTCCTTGTAACTCTCTCTCTCTCTCTCCTTGTAACTCTCTCTCTCTCCCCCCCCCTCTCTCTCTCTCTCTCTCTCTCTCACCTGACAGTGTAATTGGTAGCACTGGCAAAGAGATAGGCCCTCCCAGTGTTGCCAAGGAAGCGCATCGAGAGGAGGTGTCGTGTTGTGGTGAGAGCAGTGTTACAAACAGAGCACTGGAACACCTCTGGGCCATGAAGGGGTTGCAAGTTCAGCCGTCCCATATTGATAATGTTTTTGTTATTGTTGTTGTTGCTGTAATAGATAGATAGATTGATTGATTGATAGATGGGTGGATGGGTGGGTAGATAGATAGATGGGTGGGTAGATAGATAGATAAATAGATGGTTGGATGGGTTGGTTGATAGATAGGTATATAAATAGATAGATTGATGGTTAGATAGATAAATAGATAAATTAATAGATAGATAAATAGATGGATAGATAAATAGATAGATAGATAGATAAACAGATGGATAAAAAAACAGATAGATAAATAAATAAACTGATAGATAAATAGATAGATAAACAGATAGATAAATACATAGATAGATAACTAGATAGATAAACAGATAGATAAATAAACAGATAGATACATAAATAGATAGATAAATAAATAAACAGATAGATAAATAGATAGATAGATAGATAGAACAGAGAGCAACTTACTTTTCACAGTCTAATCCAAACACACACTGACTGTTTGACTGTGTGTGTGTGTGTGTGTGTCTTGCCTGTGTGTGTGTGTGTGTATGTGTGTGTGTGAAGCAGTGAAGCCTCGTGTGTGTGTGTGTGTGTGTGAAGCAGTGAGATCTCGACTGTGTGTGTGTGTGTGAAGCAGTGAGATCTCGACTGTGTGTGTGTGTGTGTGTGTGTGTGAAGCCTCGTGTGTGTGTGTGTGTGTGTGTGAAGTAGTGAGATCTCGACTGTGTGTGTGTGTGTGTGTGTAAAGCCTCGTGTGTGTGTGTGTGTGTGTGTGTCCTTCCTTTCCTTCTATTTCCTTCTCTATGTCCCTCCTTTCCTTCTCTCTGTCCCTCCTTTCCTTCTATTTCCTTTTCTCTGTCCCTCCTTTCCTTCTATTTCCTTCTCTCTGTCCCTCCTTTCCTTCTATTTCCTTTTCTCTGTCTCTCCTTTCCTTCTATTTCCTTCTCTCTGTCCCTCCTTTCCTTCTATTTCCTTCCCTCTGTCTCTCCTTTCCTTCTATTTCCTTCTCTCTGTCCCTCTTTTGCTTCTATTTCCTTCTCTATGTCTCTCCTTTCCTTCTATTTCCTTCTCTCTGTCCCTCCTTTCCTTCTATTTCCTTCTCTCTGTCCCTCTTTTGCTTCTATTTCCTTCTCTCTGTCCCTCCTTTCCTTCTATTTCCTTCTCTCTGTCCCTCCTTTCCTTCTATTTCCTTCTCTCTGTCCCTCCTTTCCTTCTATTTCCTTTTCTCTGTCCCTCCTTTCCTTCTATTTCCTTCTCTCTGTCCCTCCTTTCCTTCTATTTCCTTCTCTCTGTCCCTCCTTTCCTTCTATTTCCTTCTCTCTGTCCCTCCTTTCCTTCTATTTCTTTCTCTCTGTCCCTCCTTTCCTTCTATTTCCTTCTCTCTGTCCCTCCTTTCCTTCTATTTCCTTCTCTCTGTCCCTCCTTTCCTTCTATTTCCTTCTCTCTGTCCCTCCTTTCCTTCTATTTCTTTCTCTCTGTCCCTCCTTTCCTTCTATTTCCTTCTCTCTGTCCCTCCTTTCCTTCTCTGTCCCTCCTTTCCTTCTATTTCCTTCCTTCTCTCTGTCCCTCCTTTCCTTCTATTTCCTTCACTCTGTCTCTCCTTTCCTTCTATTTCCTTCTATTTCCTTCTCTCTGTCTCTCATTTCCTTCTATTTCCTTCTCTCTGTCTCTCATATCCTTCGTATAATTATCAAAATACAATAATAATAATAATAATCGTAACAATATTCAACAATTTAATTACACATACAATAACAAACAACAAATACATATATATATTTACAATATATTTACAATCTATCAAAAATCTCTCTCTATCCCTCAACCATACGAGACTTGGGTGTCAATACGATTCCTAATGCAATGAATACGTGTCAAAGTCCCACATACCAATCTCTCTCATGGTAGGGGGAAAATAGGTAGTAAGGACCGTAGAATCATCCCCTCTCCTTCGTCTCTTTCTAACCACATCATTCATTAACATCTTTAACTTCTGTGCCACTTCTAACATCGTAGGTCTCTGCTCGGTAACAACGGACATCATTTTGGTACCCAGGTTTTTGGCAACTTGATCGATAGTATAAAGAGAAGCTCCTGTAGTTGGCTGGTATCTCTTCCTGTTTTGGGCAGCTTGATTGTTAGCATACAGAGGAGGTGCTGAAGTGGGTTGGTATCTCTTCCTGTTGTGGGCAGCGTGATCGTTAGAATACAGAGGAGCTGTTGAAGTTGGTTGGTATCTCTTCCTGTTTTGGTCAGCTTGATTGATAGTATACAGAGGAGCTACTGTAGTTGGTTGATCTCTCTTCCTGTTGTTGCTGTTGCTGTTGTTGTTGTTGTTAATGTTGTTGTTGTTGTTATGGTCGATATCCAAGTTGTATAAAGCCCATTTTAACACGTAGCCGAGTGAATACACATCCGCACTTGCTTCCGCGGGCTTCCCACACCAAAGTTCAAACGCTATATGCTAATGTCTTTTGTGGTCAGCGGGGTTACGACTCCTAAAACCACTCGGCCTCCACCCAATCGGAGACGAGAAACCGAAATCAATTAGGTAGGTTTTTACTTGCTGTTCGTTGTCTAAGTTTATGAGGAGATTATCAGGTTTCAGGTCCCCGTGTACAATCCCAGCTTCGTGTACCCGGTGTAAGGATAGGGCAGCCGAGTGAAGTACGGCTAGGAGTTGATATCTACAGCCTTGCATTCTATCCGTGTCTTCTATGAGGTATTTGAGAGTAGGATAGGGACAGTAGGTGGTCAGCAAGTAGGGATTATCAATAGCAGTGAGTAACAGCCTAGGCGCACCACCAAACCCATTCAATTTCTCTAAATAAATGGCCTCACGAGTGTAAACGGAAGTAGGTGTATGAAAATTCCCAAGTTTCAGACAAGCTTTGGCCCCATTGAAGTTTACAAGGAGGGCTTTCCCAGTCGACCCTCTTCCCACTTCTTTGATTTGCCTCGTGTGGTGAAGGATAGTCGAGTTTTGGACGAATTTGGATAGCAGTTTCTCCATGGCGTAACGTGACATCAGTTTTTTGCTAAGTGCTCTATGTTCCGATGTCCACCACTCATGTTGTTGTTGTTGGTGTTGTTGTTGGTATTGGTGGTGTTGTTGTATTTGTTGTTGGTAGTGTTGCATTTGTTGTTGTTGTTGTTGTTGGTATTGGTGTTGCATTTGTTGTCTCTCCTTTTCTCTCTCTTTCATACGTGTTTGTTGTTGTTGCTGTTGTTGTTGCATTTGTTGTCTGTCTTTCACACGTGTTTGTTGTTGTTGTTGTTGTTGTTGTTGCATTTGTTGTCTGTCTTTCACACGTGTTTGTTGTTGTTTTTGCATGTGTTGTTGTTGTTGTTGTTGCATTTGTTGCATTTGTTGTCTGTCCTGTTCTCTCTCTTTTACACGTGTTTGTTGTTGTTGTTTTTGCATGTGTTTTTGTTGTTGTTGTTGCATTTGTTGTCTGTCCTCTTGTCTCTCTTTTACACGTGTTTGTTGTTGTTGTTTTTGCATGTGTTTTTGTTGTTGTTGTTGCATTTGTTGTCTGTCCTCTTGTCTCTCTTTTACACGTGTTTGTTGTTGTTGTTTTTGCATGTGTTTTTGTTGTTGTTGTTGCATTTGTTGTCTCTCCTCTTGTCTCTCTTTCACACGTGTTTGTTGTTGTTGTTTTTGCATGTGTTGTTTTTGTTGTTGTTGTTGCATTTGTTGTCTGTCCTCTTGTCTCTCTTTTACACGTGTTTGTTGTTGTTGTTTTTGCATGTGTTTTTGTTGTTGTTGTTGCATTTGTTGTCTGTCCTGTTCTCTCTCTTTTACACGTGTTTGTTGTTGTTGTTGTTGCATGTGTTTTTGTTGTTGTTGTTGCATTTGTTGTCTCTCCTCTTGTCTCTCTTTCACACGTGTTGTTGTTGTTGTTGTTGTTGTTTTCATGCGTTTTCTGCTAGGTGACAGACTCATTTTGGCAACACTGATGAGCTGACGACAAAAACAGACAGCATGATAGCCTACGTGGAGTCAAATAAAATGTTTAATAGGAAAAAAAAAAAAATGACTAAAATAATAGCTCCCTAAAAAATATTATAATTATTTTGAGGGAATGGTGATTATCATAGGTAGAAAATTGTTAGTTAGACTACTGATAAAAAAAATGGCAAGTACAGTCGTAATACGTAATCCCTGACCACACACACACACACACACACACACTCACACCCGTAGTTTTAAAAAAAATTGAGGGCCCTTACTGGACCTCAATTTTTTTTACACACACACACACACATTCACTACCCCTCACACATATAAACACACATCTTCACTACCCCTCACACATAAACACACATCTTCACTACCCCTCACACATATACACACACATCTTCACTACCCCTCACACATATACACAAACATCTTCACTACACACACACATTCACTACCCCTCACACATATAAACACACATCTTCACTACCCCTCACACATATAAACACACATCTTCACTACCCCTCACACATATACACACATACGCAAGCACATATCTTCACTACACATACAGTTTCAAACACACACATCTTCACTACACACACATACACATATTAACACATAGTGAAGATGTGTGTATAGTGAAGGTGTGTTTATATGTGTATGTGTGTGAAGGGTAGTGAAGATCTATGTGTGTGTGTGTAGTAAAGATCTGTATGTGAGGGGTAATGAAGATCTGTATGTGTGTGTATGTATGTGAGGGGTAGTGAAGATCTCTGTGTGTGTGTAGTGAAGATGTGTATATGTGTGTGTAGTTAAGATGTGTGTGTGTGTGTTGGGTAGTAAAGATATGTGCTTACGTGTGTGCATGTGTAAGATATGTATGTGTGTGTGTGGGTAGTGAAGGTGTGTGTGTGTGTGTATGTGTGCAATGAAGATATGTATATGTGTGTGTATGTGTGTGTGTTGGGTAGTGAAAATGTGTATGTGTTTGTGTGTGTGTGTGTGTATTTAAGATGTGTGTGTGTGTGTGTGTGTGTGTGTGTGTGTATGTGTGTGTTGGGTAGTGAAAATATGTGTGTGTTTGTGTGTGTGTGTGTGTGTGTATTTAAGATGTGTGTGTATGTGTGTGTGTGTATTTAAGATGTGTGTGTGTGTGTGTGTGTGTGTGTGTGTGTGTATTTAAGATGTGTGTGTGTGTGTTTGTGTGTACCTGCTTGGAACTGGGTCAGGTCCGTATATATATAGAGTTTAAATCAAGGTTATATAGTTAATTAAGTAGTTAGCTTAGAATTGTGTGTGTGTTTGTGTGTGTGTGTGTGGAGTGAAGATGTGTGTGTGTGATGTACGTGTAGTGAAGATGTGTATTTGGTAGTAAAGATATGTGTTCGGTAGTGAAGATGTGTGTTTGTGTATGTGTTGGGTAGTGAAGATATGTGTTGTAGTGAAGATATGTCTTTGGTAGTAAAGATCTGTGTTGGGTAGTGAAGATCTGTGTGTGTTGGATAGTGAAGATATATGTATGTTGGGTAGTGAAGATATGTGTATGTTGGGTAGTGAAGATCTGTCTGTTTGGTAGTGAAGATATGTGTTTGTGTGTGTAGTGAAGATATGTGTTTGTGTATAGGGAAGATATGTGTGTTGGGTAGTGAAGATCTGTGTGTGTTGGAAAGTGAAGATCTGTGTGAGTTGGGTAGTGAAGATGTATGTGTGTATGTGTTGGGTAGTGAAGATGTTTGTGTGTGTAGTGAAGATATGTGTTTGTGTATAGTGAAGATATGTGTGTATGTGTAGTGATGATATGTGTAGTGATGATGTGAGTGTGTGTTGGGTAGTGAAGATGTGTGGGTGTAGTGAAGATATGTGTGTGTAATGAAGATATGTGTTTGTGTGTGTAGTGAAGATATGTGTGTTGGGTAGTGAAGATGTGTCCCCTATTCCCGTCCAATGTGTTTGTTTACATTTTTAAATAGCCCTCCAAATTCCAAGATGGCCGTCAGTCAGTGTTGCCAGATGTGCTTGATGATAATATCCTAACTTCACCTTTAGAATTTTCCTCTTTTTTTTCTTCAATAATTCTCTATTTTATTGGTATTATGTCTAGTAGAAATTTCCCTGTTTATTTATTTATTCTTGAAAAATCTTTATATAATTTCCCTGTGTGGA
>JAWZYT010004857.1:95000-97598 GCA_034508575.1 Petrolisthes manimaculis
CCAAAGTTTATTTTATTCATTATTAAATTCTGTATGTTTTCCAAAGTTTATTTTATTTATCTATTATTAAATTCTGTAAAAATTCATAAGCAAATCAATAAATTCATAAAATATTTACACCATAAATAATAATAATAATAATAATAATAATAATAAATAATAATAATAAATATAATAATAATAATAATAATAAATATAATAATAATAATAATAATAAATATAATAATAATAATAATAAATATAATAATAATAATAAATATAATAATAATAATAATGAATAAATAATAATAATAATAGTAATAATAATAGGTAGCTATACACATATATATATATACAGTATATTTCCACATATAAAAATTAACACACACACACACACACACACACACACCCCACACACACACACACAAACAAACTAAAAAAAAAACAATTATTATTTTTACTCCCTTCCCTCACCCCTTACCCTCACTCTACTCACTTCTCCCCCCCAACGCTCGCCCCCAAAACAGAGTCCGCCCCCACGGCACCTACGCGGACCCCTCCATCTACGCCAACCGTGACCGCACACACGACCGCGACTACGAACAACGCCCTTACTACGGTGTGAGGGCCATTAAAAGGAAACTGCCCAATTCGTACATTGCGGCCGGGGCGTTTGTTTTTATGGCCGTCGGGGCCGTATTTCACTTCTTCCTGGCCAAGTGAGTGTGTGTGTGTGTGTGTGTGTGTGTGTATGAGAAAGGTAGAGAGTGTGTGTGTGTGTGTGTGTGTATGTGTAGAGAGAGAGGAAGAGAGGGAGAGTGTGTATAATTTTTTTTTTTTTTTTTTTTTTTTGAGAGAAAGCGAAAGTTTATATACAGTAATATTCTTTGGTCTGTGTAGAGATAGAGATAGAGTGTGTGTGTGTGTGTGTATAGAGAGAGAGAGAGAATGAATGTGTGTATGTGTATATTTTTTATATGTGTGTGTGTACGTCCATAACATGTGCGTTAATATGTGTATCCCAGCCAGATTGACAATAACAATAATAATAATAATAATAATAATTATTATTATTATTATTATTTATTATTTCTGTATTCACTTTGGCTTGCATGCGTGTACTGTGTATGCACGTATGACTGCGTATGTATGTGCGTGTACTGTATATGTGAGTATGACTATCTATATGTGTGTATATGTGTGTATGACTGTGTGTATGAGTATATATATGTGCATATAACTATCTATATCTATTTTTGTGTATATATATGTATTAATGTGTAGTATCCTTCCCAGGTTGAATTTAGCATGTGTGCGAGTACTGTATATGTGCGTATGACTATGTATATAAATATAAATATGTATTAATATATAATTATACCCCCCCCCAGAGAGAGAGAGAGAGATAGTGTGTGTGTGTAATATAATTTGTGTGTGTGTGAGAGAGAGAGAGAGAGAAAGTATTTATTGTATATGTATATTTGTATATATATGTGTTAAGGTGTGTGTGAGAGAGAGAGAGAGATAGTATATGTATTAAGTGTGTGTGAGAGAGTGTATTTATTATATATCTATGTATATATATGTATTAACGTATATATCCTCTCCCCCTCCACAGGTTAACATCAGACATCACTATACATCAATTAGATCGTCAGAGAGAGAGAGAGAGAGAGAGAGAGAGAGAGAGAGAGAGAGAGAGAGAGAGAGAGAGAGAAAGAGTGTGTGTGTGCGTGAGAGAGAGAGAGAGAGAGAGGGAGGGAGAGAGAGAGAGGGAGAGAGAGAGAGAGTGTATATGAGAGAGGGAGAGAGAGATAGTGTGTGTATATATATATCTAAATATATATATATGTATTAACGTATATACAGTATATGTATTAACGTATATCCCCTCCCCCCCTCACAGGTTAACATCCGACATCACTATACATCAATTACATCATCAGAGAGAGAGAGAGAGTGTATATGAGAGAGAGAGAGTGTGTGAGTATATAAAAGAGAAAGAGAGTGTGTGTGTATATGAGAGAGAAAGTGTATATGAAAGAGAGAGAGAGAGAGAGAGTAATAATAATAATAACAATAATAAAAGGATTATTTGAAAAGTGTGTGTATAGATGTGCATTAATGTGTATAAATGTATATTATGTATGTATTAATGTATATATCCTCTCCCCCCTCCCCACAGGTTAACTTCCGACATCACTATACATCAATTAGATCGTCAGAGAGAGAGAGAGAGAGAGAGTGTATATGAGAGAGAGAGAGAGAGTGCATATGAGAGACAGTGTATATGAGAGAGAGAGAGAGTGCATATGAGAGACAGCGTATATGAGAGAGGGAGAGAGAGAGAGAGAGGGGGGGGAAGAGAGAGAGAGTGTGTGTGTGTATATATGAGAGAGAGATATATATAAAGAGATAGTATATGTATATCTATGTATATATATATATGTATTAACGTATATACAGTATATGTATTAACGTATATCCCCTCCCCCCCTCACAGGTTAACCTCCGACATCACTATACATCAATTAGATCGTCGTGACCAAGCCGCCAGTGAACACCTACAGTTGGTGAGACAACAAGCACTCACTAACACCAAGGAAATACAAATGGCAC
>JAWZYT010004858.1:0-5000 GCA_034508575.1 Petrolisthes manimaculis
GTAACCTTCTAATCAGATCACCCCGTGTGGACCGTAAGGTCTGTTGTGGTCTGTGATTCTATGTAACTCTATGTAACTCTCCACTCAACCCTTCCTAACCCGCCTTATCTTTCTCTCACTTCACATACAGTTTCTCTCTTCTTCCCTCTCATCCCTCTTCCATCTCAGCCCTATCTAATCTAAACCTTCACTTCTCCTATCTACCTACCTACCTACCTACCTATTCTCTCTCCTTTCCCCACCTCCACTCCATCAATATTTCTTCTCTAAAACTGCCCCACCCTTCTTCCTTCTCTTTTTTCTCTCCTCTCTTCCTATTCATCTTTAGTTCGTCCTCCTTCTTTCTCTCCTCTCCTTCCTCACTGGTGAGCCGCCAAAGGCAAAGGCTCACTCCAACCACCCACCCCCTAATTTCTGGGGTGTTGGTAAACCAAACAACATCCTCTTTTTCCACACCCTTCTTCTCTCCTCTCTTATCACACTCTTCGTTTTTCCTCCTAATTTTTTTTCTCCTTTCTTTGATTCTCCCACCCACCCTTTTCCTCTCCCACCTCATCCCTTTCTAACTAACCCCCCCCCCCCCCCACACACACACATTCTCCTCTCCCACGCCAAGGTAAAATAAGGAGGGAAGGAGGTGGAGAAGGAGGGTTGGTCGGTCAAGGAGAGGGCAGAACGAGAGGTAAGAAACTGGAAGAGAAAGAGAGAGGGTAAGGAATGGTAGGGTAAGGGAGGGGAGGGAAGAAATGGAAGGGGAGGGAAGGGTAAGGGAGGGTAAGGTGGGAAGGTGATTATTGGGGATTACTGTGAAAGCTGGTGAGATATAGAATGGAGGGAATGGGCCGAGTTCACCTTTGAGAGAGAGAGAGAGAGAGAGATAGTCAGTGTGTGTGTGTGTGTGTGTGTGTGTGTGTGTGTGTGTGTGTGTGTGTGTGTGTGTGTGTGTGTGTGTGTGTGTGTGTGTGTGTGTGTGTGTGTGTGTGTGTGAGAGAGAGAGAGAGAGAGAGAGAGAGAGAGAGAGAGAGAGAGAGAGAGAGTACATACACATCGGGTGCTGCTGTGTTAGGCTACCCACTTAACAAGGTATGTACAAATACTCTGGAATGCCTCACTCTCGTATATATGAAACTTTAATCACCTCGTCAGCATCAGAAGCTTGAGGTGAAGGTATGCCAGCCAGCCAGCCAGCCACCACACCAGTCAGTCCACTACTACGGCACTCACTTATCTTATCCTATCAAGTCTGAACCCAGGCCATGCAGGTTTGTATGGTGGGAGGAGTGGGTGGGTGGTGGAGGAAGAGATGAGGAAGACAGGAAGGGGAGATGAGAGGAGGAATGGAAGATGAGGAAGAGGAGTAGAAAGGGGAGATGAGAGGAGGAATGGAAGATGAGGAAGAGGAGGAGAAAGGGGAGATGAGAGGAACTGGGTGAGAGGAGTTGTAGAGGAGGAATGGAAGAGATGAAACTAGGGGAGATATGAGGAAATGGATGAGAGAAGATGTAGAGGAAAATAGGGGATGAGAGGAAAGGGGGAGGGGGAAGAAAGAATGGAAAATGTGAAGAAAGAGACACAGAACTAGGAATATAGGAGGGCAGAATGACGAAAGTGGTGATAATGGAAGGGATGAGAAAAGAAGCGAGGAGGAGAAGAGGGGACAAGAAAAAAAAAACATGAGAAAAAGAGGAGTAGAAAGAAATGTAAGAGAATCGTAGCAAAAAGAGTAAACAAGGAAGAGAAACATCAGCAGTGGTGAGTTGCACGGTGGAAGGAGAAGGTTGAAAATAAAGTCAAATATCATCATACCGGTCACATTAAGCAGCTCACAACCCAGTCAGTGCTCCCTCAGAAATGACCCCCTCAAACCACAAAAGAGAAAGATGAAAATAAAGTCTCATGTCATCATACTATGCAGCTCACAATCCCCGTCAGTGCCTCTCAGAAACGACCCCCTCACATTACAACTCATAAACCAAATGGTGGTCGTCTCACACACCTGATCTTTCTCACACACTCAACCAATGTCACAAATTGAATCCAATCTAATAAACTGAGCCAATCTCACACACTTAACCAATCAAACATACTTAACCAGTCTGTGCGCAAGTCGAGTCAATTAGCGTTAAGTTCAGCCAATTTCAAAAATAAACAAAAACAAACCACAATGACCTTCTCAAAAACCAAACCAACTCAGAAGATTAAAAACTATTTATATATAAAATGAAGCAATCTTACTCCCACTCACTCCCACCTTGCTGTTTAAGAGACCCACCGGCCAGACATCCATTCAGTAACGAGCCACCTTCCGTCTTATTCAGCAATGGTTTAACTCCATCAACGACAGAAAAAAAGTCTCGTCAAAGCAGTAAGTTCTCGAGGAGGGGGTCAGGATGGTGGTGATGTCCGAGGCTGGCTGAACTAGAGGCTAATGATCCCTCCAAAGTATGTCTCCAAACAGCTTGTATGCTGGGGTAGGCTGTTTCGTGGCACGCTAGGAAGGAAACAGTACCGGTAGTTCTTTCAATTCGCTGACGACATAGTGGTATTGGTAGTCAGGGGTGTTGTGTGGTTGTTTGGTTGGTAGGTTATTCCCAGCTGACGCCACATCCGCTCGTCTGCCTGCCTGCCTGCTTGTCTGCCTGCTTACTTTGCCTGCTTGCTAATACACTCCCAACACAAGACACAGCAGATTTTTGTCACCATCTCACGGAAGGGTATCAGATGACACAGCTTGATGTATAGGTAAGATGCAGCACACGACAGACACGGTTTTCCACGGTGCAAGAAAAAGCACATTCGTCATCTCTCAAACGGCAATCACAGCAAACAGCACCAACCAGCACACGACTCTGATTATTCCACGGAAGACGCCATGAGGTATCAGAGAGGAATGAACAGTATCTATCTACACTCAGAACAAATGACAACACAACACACCATAAAGGACACTCAACACTTTTCTGGCAATGAACAACACAAGACGCAACATAAGGCGACACAAAACACTGCATAGTTACCGTGGTATCATTAACACAGGAATGTATAATGATCAAATATAAATCGCATGCCGTAGTGAATCGATGGCACATTCCAAAACACATGAAGCAGCAAATTGCACGCACACCTCCCGGGTTATCAAGCGACGCACTGCACGACGCAACACTCTGCAAAACACACGACCTCAGTGCATTGCAAAGCTCCCAGGTTATCACAGAGGAATGTATATAGTGTGCACCTGTTTGTTTGTCCAGGCAGCGTGTACGAAGCATAACATACAGATAGAGGCGAGGCGAGGCGAGGCGAGGTGAGGCTAGACGAAGGCAAAACACAGCTATGCAACGATTACCCAGCATCGTTATGAATGAAGCCAACGAAGGGAACGTGTGATGGAGACAAACACGATATTCTATCCTAAGAATGGTTTCCAAGGGGCATACATAGAGATGGTAAAGCCTAGTGAAGTAAATATCTTGAAATAGTATTTGTATTGTTACAGTATTTGGGCTGCTACATTTAGAATATTTATGCTCCCTTGGTTATGATTTTGGAACCCAGTTTATATAAGCTCTTACTGAACAACTGCAACCTGTACCATGTTTTGTTATCAAACATACACACGACTTCACACATGCTAACAAAATGTCCCTCAAGTTGTTTGCTTACAATGTTGGTTTCAATCCCTCTAGTTTTGATTGAAAATAAAACAAAAAAACTGAAGAGTACACAAGGTTTGCTTTAACAATAAGTAAGCGTTTAAAACTAATCACGTTTTGAACCTTAACTGGAGAAGTGTTTATCCGTTGAGTGAAGAGGAACAAGGTCATGTTGACAGGTACGTGGGCCAGATTACTAATCAGCTGTCAACTGTACATTCATCCTTGAACACGACTCCTGTCATCCACACCCCGGTACACGACACGGTACAATGACTGGTACCGCCCCTCTCACACCCTCCTATCAATGTGGAGAAACAACACATGCAAGTCAAGTCTGTTTGTTGTCGTCGGTTGTATTATAATTACTACAGAATTTCACAAGTGATACAAAGTTGACTTGCATGTGTTGTTCCTCCACTCGGCCCGTGCATGAGAGGGAAGGTGTTTCTGCCACTTTTGGGTTGGGTTAAAGTCTCAGTGCACTGACCACTCCCTGTAAACCGGAAGAATGGGTGTGTGTGGCTTAGGGACCGAATTACGACTCGTGTTGTGTACTCAGCAAACGGATGTTGGATGTGCTCTGACGAACGCAGCGCAGAGGAAGGAAAAAAGATGTTGATGTAAGGAATCGGCAGTCACACGTGGGCGGTTTTTACAGTAGTTAACTGCACTCTCAGACTGACCAAACCTACCACCCCATTACCAACACCAACCCCATTACCACCTTACCAACACCAACCCCATTACCACCTTACCTCCCAACTACCTCCAACAACACAACCACGACCCTCTCAACCACCACCACCACAATCACCACCACAACAATCACCACCACAACAATCACCACCACCATCACTATCATCCTCCTCCCTACAACCCCCATCATCACCACCACCACCACTATCACCCTCCTTCTCCATGCCACCACCCTCCTACTCCAATCACCACCATTATCACCCACCACCACCACCACCTCCATCACCACCACCACCACCCTCCCTCTCCACCCACCATCATCACCACAAATAACACCAACACCACAAATTAAAGCAGCACAAATGAGCCTTTCTTGAGAGGAGTGGCATATTAAACTCATACAAAGCAAAATGTGTTGTTTTCAATGTCATGTAACTGTAGTTTAGTCGAGTGTCTCACCTTCATCCTCTTTCATCTTCTACTTCTCCTTTTTATCCTCCTCTTCCTTCTTCTTCTCCTTCTCCTTTTTATCATCCTCTTCCTTCTTCTTCTCCTTCTCCTTTTTATCCTCCTCTTCCTTCTTCTTCTCCTTCTCCTCCTCCTCACCATCATTATCGCCACCTTCACTTCTTTTCAATATCATTATCT
>JAWZYT010004858.1:10000-20000 GCA_034508575.1 Petrolisthes manimaculis
ACACACACACACAACAACAACAACTCTTCCACTCTCCTTCCTTCCTTCCAGTTTGTCTCCCATTCTCTACATAAGTCTTCTCCTTCTTTTGTTCCTTCATATTCCTATCTCATCATCGCCTTTACATCGGTCTCCTGCGCCAGTTTCAATTCTAGGTATCGTGTCTCATTCTTTTCTCTACAAGGTTATACAATGACTGGTAATATTTTTCTTTGCAGTAAATAGCACCGCCGCCAACCACAACCATCTAACGGAGCAGTTGTTGTGGTTACCTGGAATGAGTGAGAGTGATACAATATATATATATACTCGTACAACAACATACTGCTTACATACATAGATAGATAGATAGATAGATAGATAGATGAATTGATAGATGCAGATAGATAGATTGATTTGGTTGATACAGACTGATAGATTGATTGATTGATAGATACAGACTGATAGATAGATTGATAGATATAGACTGATAGATTGATTGATTGATAGATATAGACTGTTAGAGCGATTGATTGATAGATACAGACTGATAGATAGATTGATAGATACAGACTGATAGATAAGATTGATTGATATATACAGATAGATAGACAGATAGATAGATAGATAAACAGATAGAGAGACAGCAAGGTGTAATAGACTGAGAAAAAAAAATGAAGATTGGATAAAATGATACACCACACATAAGATATTTCCCCTCACTACTACTAGTACAACCACCACTACCACCATTACCATTTGCATTACAACTATTACCACCATTACTGTCACCACCACCACCACCACCACTATTTCTACTACTATTACTGTATCACCACTACCACTACCACCACCATCACCATCTGCATCACAACTACTACCACCATTACTGTCACCACCACCATCACCACTACCACTACAACATCAATCAACCTTCAACTCTATAAACTTTACATCCCTTCCACATTTCTTCTTTTTCATCTCAGACTAATACGTATATTTGTCTTGTCCCTCCTACACCATCAGTTCCCATTTCATCCCCTCTATTTTTCACTTGTTTTATCTGCCGGTGCATCTATCTGCCTTTTCTCTCTCGTCTCCCTTCCCTCCTCCTCCTCCTCCTTCCCCCACCACCATCATCACCCCTGCCCTCCTCCTCTTACTTCTCCCTCCCCACCATCACCATCACCCCTGCCCTCCTCCTCCTCCTCTTACTTCTTCCTCCCCACCACCACCATCACCCTTGCCCTCCTCCTCCTCATCTTCGTCCCTAACATATATATTTCAGGACATGACCCCACTGTAAGTATAAACGTAACGGAGTGGTTGGAGACGTTATAATAATTATATAGCGTGGAAGGGAATGAATCCGGTTCTTGTTGTTTCGGTGTGTGTGTGTGTGTGTGTGTGTGTGTGTGTGTGTGTGTGTGTGTGTGTGTGTGTGTGTGTGTGTGTGTGTGTGTGCCACGAAACATTCTCCTTCAATATATCTGTAGGTGTGTGTGTGTTTTTTTTTTTTTTTTTTTTTTGGTGGCAATGTTTGAAGGATTCACGAACCTACAATTTTCTGACTATATCACGGACTCCCTCAAGTTGTACTATACCTAAAATAAAAAAGCAGGAATGACGAGAACAACATACAACTGGTCAAACAACAAACAATTCTGACACACATTGAATAGGCTTAAGGGGGGAGTACCTGATTACTCCAAACAATTCCAAGCAACAGAACACCATTATTTTTGTTCATCTGGTCCTGTTTCCTGGCATACTTTGGAGGAATCATGGCACTCCAATGTAACAAAAGTGAATTCACCTCCTTAAACAAATACCCTTGGACTAAGTAGGGAAATTTTGTTGGCAACTGTTTTATAATGATGTGCTTTTTTCCACATGTCCTCGTTCGTTTATTTTTTTGTCTATATTATCGTCTGTCTAACATAAAGTCGTAAAGTCGTTTGTGTATATGTTTTTTTTTCCTAGGAACTGTAGCCAGCCCCCCCCCACCCACCCTCTCTACCACATTCCTTTCAGCCATCCCTTCATCATTCGCACCTCTCACCTTACGTCTACCCAAACCTCACCTTCCTTTCCCTAACCCAGCCTCCCTTTCCCTCACTCTAAATTCCTTTCCCTAACCCAGCCTTCTCTTCCTTAACCCCGCCTTCCTTTCTCTAACCCCGCCTTCCTTTCCCTAACTCAGCCTCCCTTTGCCTTACTATAAATTCCTTTCCCTAACCCAGCATCCCTTTTTCTAACCCAGTCTTCCTTTCCCTAACCCAGTCTTCCTTTTCTATTTTCATCTTCCTTCCCTAACATCACTTTCCTTTTCTAACTTTACCTTCTTAAAAAAAACTTCTTAAAAAAAACACCCACTCCTGTGTTGTGTTGGACTGATGTGCTTTGCTATATGGCGTGTCTCGTACTCTGTTTGTTTTGCTACGTATTGTCATGCTGTGTTGTGTTGTGATGTGATGTGATGTTGTAGGCTATTGTCTCGTTGCGTCGCGATGTTTTGTGTTGTATCGTGATGTTGTATAGAGTCTTGTTGCGTCGCGTTGTGTTGTGATGTGATGTTGTATTGTGTCTTGTTGCGTCGTGTTGTGTTGTGATTTGATGTTGTATAGAGTCTTGTTGCGTCGTGTTGTGTTGTGGGAGAGTGGTGCTTGAGGGTCCGTGTATTTGAGAGGGCTCGGAATGTTACGTTTCCTGGGTGCAATGCATGCCTGGTGTGAGAAGAGAGGAGGGGGTTGGGTTGGGTTGGGTTGGGTTGGGGGACACTGAACATACCATCCTCAAAACTAATGACAGAATCTTTATCATGGCTGTGTGTCCAATTGATCTTTGTGCGTGTAACTCAATAGGACTATATAAACCAAATTACCACATTGCTTATTTTTATAGTATATTATGTCTGTTGAATCTCTAAAGCATAATAATAGTGTTCAGTTACTGTCGATTCCGGTACCATGCTTGTCAGTGGTGATTCTCCTAAAACACACATACACACACACACACACACACACACACACACAATACCATACCTTTCTATGTCGCTCCGTTGCCAGGATATAGAAGAGATGAGAGGACGTATTCAAAGGGTATATAATCCAAAGCGAGGAAACAGTGGGAAGGACGAATCGTAAGCAAATCAATACACACTCAATAACAGGTCGATCTCCAGTACTCGCTTGTACACTCGTCGTCGATCACTGCTCAAACTCAAGTAAGATTATTTATAAAAATTTTGATGTCGGAATTTTCTGCGTTTGTGAGACAGTCGGTCGGTCGGTTGGTATTCGCGGTATTTTTTCTTTCCACACTATAAACAAACAATCCCTTTCATGTAGGCCTAGTAAGATATGAGTGGGATGGAGTTACAGAGTCTGGTGTACTCGACTCGTAATAATTGGAAGGGGTTATAAAACTGAGTGTCGTCGTCGTCGTGCTTCAGATCACAACACCGTCCTTCCTGCTTGTCACAAAACTCTCACTAGTGTCACGAGCCAAGTGTGTGTATGTGTGTGTGTGTGTGTAGTACATTAACTTCTGGTAGTATTTCTGGGTGTTTTGTTTTGTTCTGCTACACAGTTTTAGTGGTAAGGAATATATCACTGTGAAGGATTTAAACGTATGGTAATAATGGGCGATTCGAGAGTTTAATCAATTAGCTTGTTTTATATCAGGTGAGGCTATGAAGTCGCTGGCTACTGAAGAACACTTTGTGAAAAATTCAGTATGTTTGGTTCGACTTGACAGGCACTGACGGTGAGGTAGATTACAATGAGGGAGATTCTATGAGCATGGTGAGTCTACTGAGAAGCACACACACGGAACAACACTCCCTTAGATAGTTTTAAAGTGTTTAGTTCTTCTGGAAAGTGGTTGGTGTGGTGGTGTTGATTCGTGGTGTTGTTGTTGTTGTTGTTGATGATGGTGAGGGAACGTAGGCACTGAGGCAGACAAACCACCACTACCACCACTACTACTACTACTACTTCCACCTCGACCTGAGTGAGAGGTATCTGTATGGCTTCCCTTGCTGCCTTGCCTTCTCACTTACACTCACTATTGACGTCTTCTGTTTCTCTCACTGACGTCTGCTACTGTACTTCTCTTTTCCCTGACGTCCTCTTGTTTGTTTCTCTCAGTAGCGTTCACCGTTTCTTTCTCTCACTGATGACTTCAAATCTATCTTTCCTTCTATCTTACGTTTTTTATTGCCCTTACTACCAGACGTCTTTGAGTGCCCTTTAGCGGCCCTTCACTGATGTGTTCCTTTACTCGACCTTTATCTGTTTCCACACACACAATACACAGAACATACACCAATGGCAGAGTTAGTTAAACGTAAACAAACTCATGAACACGCAGAGTTTGACGTAACTTATACCACTGCCAATCAAAGGGTTGCCATCAGTTGCTTAACATTTACCGCAGTCAGATCACTCACGACCCAGGCAGGTTAAACTTGATGATGACTGATTGTACATGCGAGGTCGTCAGACAATGTACGTCAGTCAATGTCGCTGTCAGAGTTACACAAGTTCACTGACCACACAAATCTACTGGTGGTACGAGCTGTGTGTTGTAGTTTAAAGTCTCTCCCATGACTCTATAACTACAAGTCCACTAATTAAGTCCACCTGCTTCAACCCGCAGGCAACACACGGACAGACACATGCTCACCCACTGTGGCTCACTAAAACATCAACGTATCTTTTTTTTTCATCCACGAATCTTTCTCGAGTATCAGTAAGTCCATCAGAGCCACAACTGCAACCACTGCCTGGACGAGGGGGCGAGTGGTATGTGTGTGTAAATAGTTGTGTGGGTGAGCAATCGACCCTTCACCCTGCTGGAAAGACAGGCAGGCAGGCAGACAGACAGACAGACGGTACACGCGTTCACTCCCTCTCACGGTCGCGCCAGGAATGAGCGTGGTAGTGTTGTGGGGCCCTGTGCCTCTCTATCCCCTCCAGCCAGTCACTCAGCCCTACCTCCATGGCCCTACCTGCCTGCCTCCCTCCCTCCCTCCCTTCCATCCAGCCTTGCCTACACTGCCTCCCTCCTTCCCTGGCCAGCCTACACTGCCTCTCTCCTTACTTATACCTATTTGCCTCCTGTCTCTCTTTTATTTTGACCTGCCTACCTACTCTGCCTCCCTCCATACATACATACATACTTACTTTCCTCCCTCTATACTTACAGTACTTACCTGTCCCCCATCCCTCTTGCATGTCTACCCATGAAAGTAGAACTCTACCTACTGTATATATGCCTATCCTTTCAAACACCTACCTTACCTTACCTACCTATCCTGCACCACACACTCCTTACATTATTAAAGTGTCTGTCTCCCTCCCTTCCTACTGTCACGAATCAACGATCGTGTCATGAATTTTTTTTTAATTACGCGTGGCTGTGTCCACCTGCCACAAGATGATTACGAAGCTGCAGCGTCTATTGTCCAACCAATACACTCGTTTGCACTTCTAACATAATTGCCGAGTATATTAATTTATTGATTGAAATAAATCCTTGAAATCTGACATATTCATAATGAAGTGGCGTTAATATACATTGTGTACTGATAGACAGATGTATGCTAGTGACGTAACTATAGCTAGGAAATAGGAATTTAGGAGAGGCAGGGTCCTCACACCTAACATGCCTAGCCTACCTTATCTCCCTCCCTCCCTCGCTCCCTCCCTCCCTCCCTCACCTGTCTAACAAGCCTCTCTCGTTGCCTACCTTCCTCCCTCACTCCCTCCCTCCCTACCTACCTACCTACCTCCTGGCGTCTTCCTAACCTTTCTACGTAGCTCCTTTCCAACCTCTGTGTCTAATAATGTATACACACACCTGCCAGCCAGCCTATCCACCTGCCTATCCACCTTCCTACCTACCTGCCTGATTGTCTGTATGTTTTCCTGTATAACATAAACTGTGACTTTCTTATCTGTAGTAATATTTCTAACCTGACAAAAATACAACGATTCCTTTTAACTTCTGTGCTTATAGTTTGCCCATATAACTTTTTTAATTGATATATTCAGTCCATATTAATTTTGCAGCCTCGATACGTCATATTAATAAAAAAGGATACCTATCTCTTTACCAAATATATTCTACTTTATACTTCCCTTCACTCCTATAGTTACTCCATCCCTCCTACACACACACACACATACACACACACACACACACACACACACACACACACACACACACACACACACACACACAGTCTCTCTCTCTCTCTCTCTCTCTCTCTCTCTCTCTCTCTCTCTCTCTCTCTCTCTCTCTAACCACATGCTTTACCACAACACCAATCTTCCCTTACCACCTTCCATTACTGTTTATCGCTTTACTCTCTCTCTCTCTCTCTCTCTCTCTCTCTCTCTCTCTCTCTCTCTCTCTCTCTCTCTCCTGCACCTTTCCAGTGTCTCACAGGTAACATTTCATTCAGCTGTATTTTATCATTATCATTATCATTATCATTATCATTATTATTATTATTATTATTATTATTATTATTATTATTATTATTATTATTATTATTATTATTATTATTATTATTATTATTATTATTATTATTATCATTATTATTCTTATTATTATTATTATTAGTATTATTATTATTATTTATCTTTTTTTTTTATATTTACTTTTTTATTTATTTATCTTTTTTTTTTGGTCCGGTACTGTTACTTTCTTTCTAAACTCATCATATTTATTCCTTCGAGGCCAATATTATTAACCTTTCTGCATGGAAGTACAAAATAGAAATTAATTTGTAGTACTTTATTACTGATGTCAAAACTTCTATAATTTAATCATTTAACCTGAAGACCTCAACACGTCTCTCTCTCTCTCTCTCTCTCTCTCTCTCTCTCTCTCTCTCTCTCTCTCTCTCTCTCTCTCTCATTCCTTCTTCATTCTTGCATCACCATTTACCGTTTGACTTTCTGTTTCTTTCATTCCTTTTCTCTTCCTTCCTTCCTTCCTTCCTTACCCGTCCCCTGATCCTCTCCCTTCACTTGGGATGCCCTCTGACCCCTCCCCCCTCTCCCCCCCCCCTTGGGTTGATAGTGGCAGAGTAAAAGAGGAAGGAAGTAGAGAAGAGAAGTGAGGAAAGATAAGGAGATGAGACAGAACAGGGAGGAGGAAAATGGAAAGGAAAGAGAAAGAGGGAGAAGGTGAAGACAATTTTAAAAAATATATATACAATCAAAGAGAATGAAGAATGAAGAGGAGAATTAAATCAGGAAAAAGGAAGGATGAAGAGGAGGAGGCTGAGTTAGGAAAGAGAAAGGGAGGTGGAAAGAGAGAGAATCATAAAAGGGATAATGGAAGGCAAGAGAGGGAACACGAGGAGAACAGAGAGAGAAATTAGAGAGATAGAAGATTGGAGAAACTATGAGAGGAACAGAAATGGAAAGGAAAGAGAGGGAGACAGAGGGAAGAAGGAGGGAGATAAGTAGAAAGATGGAGAGAAGTAAAAGGAGGGAGAGAAATTGGAGAGAGATAAGAAGAAGGAGGGAGAGAGTAGAAGGAGGAAAAGAAGTAGAAGGAGGGAGATAAGTAGAAAGAGGGAGAGAAATAGAAGGAGGGAAAGAAGTAAAAGGAGGGAGAGAAGTCGGAATAGGAGGGAGAGAAGTTGGAGAAGGAGGGAGAGAGGTAGATAGGAAGGTTGGTCGATTGATGGGAAACGTAGGCGAAAAACTATGAGGGGAAAATTAATCAGGGAGAGGGAAAGAGAGGGAGAGCCTGATGAGTGGGTAATAAAAGTGTGAGTGTAGAGGGTGAGAGAGAGTTGTAAGAAGAAGTGAGAAGTGGCATCCTATCCCCTCACCTTCTCCCACCAGTCACCCTGAACCAACCCAGACGGTAACACACACACACACACACACACACACACACACACACACACACACACCTGCCTGGTTGGTACTCATCACACACGGGGAATGTGAAAGGCATTTAACACGCAGACACAACATACATCCCAAGCACACACACACACACACACACACACACACACACACACACACAATAATTGCAGAAGATCACAAAATACCACACACAAATTTATAGAAGATTGAACCAAGAAAATTAAAAGGAGATATTTATATTCTAACATTATTCGATAAACTGTATAAACATTTTGGTACCAATCTGCAGAATTCTTGTAAAGTTGATATAAAATTAATTATATATACAATTAATATCACGTCCACCTTGACAGACAGTCCACGTATAGAGTCACGAGCACTAATAAGTAGTATATACAGCTTTTGGTTTAAGGGGAGTAATACACTTTTGGTTGGTAAATCTGGAGCAAATTATTCCTTCCTTCCATCCTTTCTGTCTTCCTTTATCTTCTCTCTTCCTTCCTTCCATCCTTTCTGTCTTCCTTCCATCCTTTCTGTCTTCCTTCCATCCTTTCTGTCTTCCTTTCTCTTCTCTCTTCCTTCCTTCCTTCCTTTCTTTCCTTTTTCCTGTCTTCCTTCCTTCCTCTTCTCTCTCCCTTCCATCCTTTCTGTCTTCCTTTCTCTTCTCTCTTCCTTCCTTCCTTCCATCCTTTCTGTCTTCCTTTCTCTTCTCTCTTCCTTCCTTCCTTCCATCCTTTCTGTCTTCCTTTCTCTTCTCTCTTCCTTCCTTCCTTCCATCCTTTCTGTCTTCCTTTCTTCCTCTTCTCTCTTCCTTCCTTCCTTCCATCCTTTCTGTCTTCCTTTCTCTTCTCTCTTCCTTCCTTCCTTTCTTTCCTTTTTCCTGTCTTCCTTCCTTTCTCTTCTCTCTTCCTTCCTTCCTTTCTTTCTTTTTTCCTGTCTTCCTTCCTTCCTCTTCTCTCTCCCTTCCTTCCTTCCATCCTTTCTGTCTTCCTTTCTCTTCTCTCTTCCTTCCTTCCTTCCATCCTTTCTGTCTTCCTTTCTCTTCTCTCTTCCTTCCTTCCTTTCTTTCCTTTTTCCTGTCTTCCTTCCTTCCTCTTCTCTCTCCCTTCCTTCCTTCCATCCTTTCTGTCTTCCTTTCTCTTCTCTCTTCCTTCCTTCCTTCCATCCTTTCTGTCTTCCTTCCTCTTCTCTCTCCCTTCCTTCCTTCCATCCTTTCTGTCTTCCTTTCTCTTCTCTCTTCCTTCCTTCCTTTCTGTCTTCCTTTCTCTTCTCTCTTCCTTCCTTCCTTTCTTTCCTTTTTCCTGTCTTCCTTCCTTCCTCTTCTCTCTCCCTTCCTTCCTTCCATCCTTTCTGTCTTCCTTTCTCTTCACTCTTCCTTCCTTCCTTCCATCCTTTCTGTCTTCCTTTCTTTTCTCTCTTCCTTCCTTCCTTTCTTTCCTTTTTCCTGTCTTCCTTCCTTCCTCTTCTCTCTCCCTTCCTTCCTTCCTACTTCCTTTCTTTATTCTCTTCTCATCCTACAAGTAAAAATTCTCTCTTCCTTCCTTTCTTACTATCTTCTTTCCTTCCTTTCTTCCTATCTTCTTTCCTTCCTTCCTTTCAGTTTGTATTCCCACTAAATACGTATTAGTTCTCGCTCGTGACTAGCACATACATGGCTGACATCATAAACTAATTAAAATGATGTCGAAAAATGATGTTAGGGAGGTGATGTCAGCCTGGAGAGTCGTGGATGGAGTGGAGCAAAAAGTGACACAACACCACGCACACTGACATCACCACTACTACTTATATCATCACTACCATCACCACTACTAATATACTAATATTACTATCACCACCACTACTATTATCACTATCACCACCAGTACTATTATCACCAGCATCACCATTGTTCAAACACACACACACACACACACACAAACATACATACAACTCTACTTTTTATATTTCATTAATTACACATATATACACAGCATACAACTCTCCTACTCATTAACACACACACACATTTACATTTAAACAACATATTACTCATACATATACATTTAAACAACATACACCTCTATACATTAAATTTCTTACACAATATACATTTAAACAACATACAACTTTACTACACATCA
>JAWZYT010004858.1:25000-27500 GCA_034508575.1 Petrolisthes manimaculis
ACTCGTGGGTTTTTTTACTACAACTTCCGATTTCGTAACCAACTTCTCGCCTCCTTCCTTCATTCATTCATTCATGGCTACGCAACTCTGCTTCGTGGTAGAGTAAATAGAATGACAGAATTTGATGCCCTCAACTCAACTCGGGTTCTGGGAAAATGAGTGTTGTGCAATTTCTCAGCCACCCTCCTCCCCACATCCCTCAAAAAAAATAAAAAATAAAAAATAAAAAAGATATATAAAAATAAAAGATTCTTACATCTCGATATTGGTTGTTGTTGATATTTATTATTATTATTATTATTATTATTATTATTATTGTTATTATTATTATTATTATTGCAACAAACACTATAATTGAGAACATACCAATACAATATCAAACAGAAACAGATTTAATTACTACAGGAAGTTACAATAGAACTCAATTCAATACAACCAAAGAAACAATGGATTTGTGAACCTGTTACTTAATTACCCACGTTACACTCCCATGACACACACGTGGCGTAGGTTATGGCGTAGGTTATGGCGTAGGTTATGATTCGTATTAACTGAGGAGGAGGAGGAGAGGAGGAGGAGGAGGAGGAGGAGGAGGAGGAGGAGGAGGAGAGAGAAGTAGAAAAGGAGGAAGAGGAGGAGGAGGAGGAGGAGGAGGAGGAGGAGAGAGAAGTAGAAAAGGAGGAAGAGGAGGAGGAGAAAGTAGAAAAGGAGGAGGAGGAGGAGGAGGAGGAGGAGGAGGAGGAGGAGGAGGAGGAGGAGGAGGAGGAGGAGGAGGAAGAAGTAAAAAAGGAGGAAAAGGAAAAGGAGGTGGATGAGGAGAAGGTGAAAGAAGAAGTAGAACAGGAGGAAGAGGAAAAGGAGGAGGAGAAGGAGAAAGGAGGAGGAGAAGGAGAAAGAAGAAGTAGAACAGGAGGAAGAGGAAAAGGAGGAGGAGAAGGAGAAAGAAGAAGTAGAAAAGGAGGAAGAGGAATAAAAGGAAGAGGAAGTGTTTATATCACTCTGGTTGGCTGAGGTAGTGACCACAACATGAGGCCTCAGAGAGACACACACTCACTCACCACCACACGATCAGGTTACTCTCCCTCCCTTACGTAAACATTGTGCGTCGCAGGGCAGGTGAGGCCAGGTGTGTGTGTGTGTTGATCTCAGGGGACTACACAGGACAGTAAGGAAGGATGGATGGATGGATGGATGGATGGATGGATGGATGGATGGATGGAAGGATGGATGGATGGAAGGAAGAAAGGGAGGATGGATGAAAGGAAAGAAGAAAGGGAGGATGGATGAAAGGAAGGAAGGAAGGATGGATGGATGGATGAAAGGGAGGATGGATGGATGGATGGATGGATGGATGGATGGATGGATGGATGGATGGATGGATGGATGGATGGATGGATGGATGGATGGATGGAAGGAAGAGGTGAATAAATGGTCAGGTGTGTGTCTTAATCAACGAAGGAAGGAAGGAAGGAAGGAAGGAAGGAAGGAAGGAAGGAAGAAAGGAAGGAAGGAAGGAAAGAAGTTAGGAAGGAAGTGTGTGTGTGTGAGTGTGTGTTTTGAAAGACAGGAAGATATTGGGGTCTATAGATGAATGAAACAGGAAATATATACAATAGTGTGTGTGTGTGTGTGTGTGTGTGTGTGTGTGTGTGTAATAATAATAATAATAATAGAAGGTTTATTGAGTGAGGCAGCCGAGGGCTGAAAATATACATTAAAAAAAAAAATCGTAATGGAGTGGATGATAATGTATGGATAAATATAGATGAATGAACAGACATACACAAATACATTCGCGCACATGCACACATAATATTCATTCGCACAAACAGCACACAGACGTACACAGATACAATCACGCATATTCACTCACACATGGACATATATTATGGATACATATATTTATTTGTGCTGTTGGTTTATTAATGAAACTATTGTTGGGATTGGACTATTCTTATATCTGTCCGTCCTGACTTTTATGGGTTGGAGAAGGTTGAAGTGACGGACATCATGACGGGGTTTGGGTATGGTCGGTGGGAGAAGATTTCGGTGTCGTGGGTGGATTAACAGTTGTTTACTGAAGTCCCAGAGGAGCTGTTGGTGTCTGGTGGCAAGGGATGGTATTGTGAGGGTATTGAGGGCTTGTTGGTAGGTGGTGTATTCTGTACCCAGAATGACACGACATGCTCTCTTCTGTACCCTCTCTAACTGTTGCCTCTGTGTCTGATTGATGGCTGAAGACCAACAAGGGCAGGCGTAAGTAAGTTTGGGAATGATGAAGGTGTTATATATTCCCACCAGTTCCTTCTGTGGTGTCCCTAGAGTCTTCAGTCGCCTTAAAATAAACAGGCGGTATGTGGCTGACTGGATGATGGTGCTGATGTGACTTTTCCAGTTAAGTTTGTCATCCAGCATGACACCTAATAACTTGGTGGTGTTCACTATTTGTAGTTGTTGTTGTCCTAATGTTAACACTGGTGGTGGTGGTGGTGTGATAGCA
>JAWZYT010004858.1:32500-40000 GCA_034508575.1 Petrolisthes manimaculis
ACGGAACACCTTGCCTGGGGATAGGCTTCAATTCCATCTGACCCAGTCTAATGTAAACACACCTCTAATGGTTCACACGACATACCAGACTACCAATATAAATAGTACTGTATAGGTAAGGTGTGTGTGTGTGTGTGTGTGTGTGTGTGTGTGTGTGTGTGTGTGTGTGTGTGTGTGTGTGTGTGTACTGTATAGGCAATGTGTGTGTGTGTGTATGTGTGTGTGTGTGTGTGTACTGTATAGGCAAGGTGTGTGTGTGTGTGTGTGTGTGTGTGTGTGTTTACCGTATAGGCAAGGTGTGTGTGTGTGTGTGTGTGTGTGTTTGAATACCAGTTAGAGGCAATAGAACGGTGTGTTGCCCCAGATGAACAGTTGCTACCAATAGTTCTTACCCACTCTCTTGACACGCTGCCAAACTCGGGTCAGACACAGCTCACCAGTATTAATATCAAGACTCAAAAAGTTTCTGAGATTAAGTAATGTCATCGCATTTCATATTCTAAAATTGGATAAGAACGACTATTTTTTTTTCTCTCTCTCTTTCTCTCTCTCTCTCTCTCTCTCTCTCTCTCTCTCTCTCTCTCTCTCTCTCTCTCTCTCTGTCTGTATTTGTGTCTGTTTCTGTCTGTCTGTCTGTCTGTCTTCTCTCTCTCTCTCTCTCTCCTCTCTCTCTCTCTCTCTCTCTCTCTCTCTCTCTCTCTCTCTCTCTCTCTAACACACACACACACAAGTTTAGTACAATATTCTTTAAACATTATTTCTTCATGGGGGTGTAAAGGTCAACGTATAAAACATTGGATTATCTTAATATTAAAAGTTTTGACAACAAGAGATAGGAGAGGAAACATCCTCTTCCTTTCTCTTTCTCCTCCTTTATTCTTCCTCTCTCTCCCTCTCTCTTTCCTTCATTCCTTCTAAACTCTTCCTCTTTCTCCTTCATTCCTTCTTTCTATCTCTCACATTCTCTCCCTTCATTTCTTCTAACCCTCCCTCTCTCTCGCCCCTCTCCTTTCTTCTTTCTCTATCTCCCTCTCTCTCATTCCTTCATTTTATCTTCTATATCTCCCCCTCTATCTCCTTCCTTCCTTCTAACCCTCCCTCTCTCTCTCATTCCTTCATTTTATCTTTCTATATATCCCCCCCTCTCTCTCCTTCCTTTCTTCTAACCTCCTCTCTCTCGCCCTCCTTCCTTTCTTCTTTCTATATCTCCCTCTCTCTCTCATTCCTTCCTACCAACCCTCCCTCTCTCTCCCTCCATCCTTCCTTCTATCTAACCATCTCTCTCTCTCTCTCTCTCTCTCTCTCTCTCTCTCTCTCTCTCTCTCTCTCTCTCTCTCTCTCTCTCTCTTTCATTTCTCTTCCACCGTAAATACCCGACACACGACTTAACCATAACCCCAGTTTTACTACGGTGATCAAGAGGCTGCAGTACCCATAGTGTATAGTTGGTATATTATAGTACTGCACCATCTTCCCTTTACTCTTCCCTTCCTTCCCTCTCACTCACTTCCCTTTCATTTGGTTATCTCTCTCTCTCTCCCTTCTTCACATTGTTGCCTCTCCCCCCCCCTCTCCCTTCTTCTCTCCCTCTCTCTTCCTTTCATTTGGTTATCTCTCCCTCCCTCACTCCCTTCTTCTCTCTCTCTCTCTTCCTTCTTTCACATAGTTGCCTCTCCCTCCCTCCCTTCTTCTCTCCCTCTCTCTCCCTTTCATTTGGTTATCTCTCCCTCCCTCATTCCCTTCTTCTCTCTCTCTCTCTTCCTTTCATTTGGTTATCTCTCCCTCCCTCATTCCCTTCTTCTCTCTCTCTCTCTTCTTTCATTTGGTTATCTCTCCCTCACCTCACTCCCTTCTTCTCTCTCTCTCTCTTCCTTCATATAGTTACCTCTCCCTCTTTCCTTCCTCTCTCTTCCTTCCTTCACAGTTGCCTCTCCCTCTTTCCTCCCTCCCTTCTTCTCTCCCTCTCCCTTCCTTCATAAAGTTACCTCTCCCTCTCCCTCTCTCCCCTCTTTCCTCCCTCTCCATTTTTTCACATAGTTACCTCACCTTCCCTCTCACTTTACAAATTCCCTCTCCCTTCATATATTTACCTCTCCCTACCTCTCCTTTTCTCTCCCTCCCTTCCTCCTTCCCTCCCTCTCCCTTCCTTCCTCCCTTTCCCTTTCCTTCTTGTTTCTCTCCATATTCTTTTAGTTTTATTTTCTCTCTTCTCTCTCTCTCTCTCTCTCTTCTTTAGTTTTATTTTCTCTCTTTCTCTCTCTCTCTCTCTCTCTCTCTCTCTCTCTCTCTCTCTCTCTCTCTCTCTCTCTCTCTCTCTCTCTCTCTCTCTCTCTCTCTCTCTCTCTCTCAATCAACACCTCGCCCTCTGACACTCCCTCTCCTTGCTCCCTCACCTCTCCCTCTCTCTCTCCTCCTTGCTCCTTCACCTCTTTGCTCTCTTTCACCTCTTTTTTTTATACATATCCCTTCATCATTCCCTCTTATTTTCTCCCTTCTCTCTATTCCCTCATCCACTGTTTCTTCATCTTCCACCACTTTTTTTCTTTTATTATTATTATTTCTCCTCTCATTATTTATTGGTTTTCCCTTTCTTTTCCTACCCTACTAATCATTCCTACTTTCTGCTCTCTCTCTCATTTTCCTATTCACCCTTGTATCTCTCTCACTTTTCTATAGCTACTTCTCCCTCTTTTCTCATTACCCTTTCTCTTCTCCCCTTTCTCTTCCTCTCTTTTCTCATTCCCATTTCCCCTTTCTCTTCTTCCCTTCTTCCCTCCTTTTATTACCCTTCTTCCATTCCCCCAACCTTCTCTCTCTCTCTCTCTCTCTCTCTCTCTCTCTCTCTCTCTCTCTCTCTCTCTCATCTCTCTCTCTCTCTCTCTCTCTCTCTCTCTCTCTCCTTTTCCCAGACGAGGAATGTATGTTGCAAGAGGACCAGTTGTAGTTAGGTTGTAGCGGCAACCTACATGACATTGCATACCATTGAACATATTCCAGGTTGGATACAAGAAGTTCATATGTAATGTAATATAATAGGATAGACACACACACGAACACTAACACACATTAACAACACTAACACTGACACCAATAAACCTTACACAAACCACCCAACCTTGTTTGCCATTGACCCTCAAAGTGAAGATGACCAACATCTTCACTACATGTAACCTCGTGTTATAAATGGTGACCCCGGGGTGACCAATGGCAAACAAGCGGTTAGATCTAGTCATCAGATCCCAGCTGATCCATTGGACATCCCGAAAACAGCCATCATAACTCAGTTTGGCTTGTTCAAGTACATCAGGATGCACCCCGAACTTTTCAACACATCTATCCTACTTCCAAGTAATCAGCACATATCTTCACTACCCACAACACGTCTTCACTACTCACCATACATCTTCACTACCCACCACACTCTAGTGAGGGAGATGTGTTGGTGCAAACTACCCAGTGCACATCTTAACTAACAATAACAATGGCCACACAGTGTCTTCAGCAGGCATCACACCACTTCAGCCAAAGTGTGAAACAATCCAGCAGTTCCCAAAGCCAAGTACCCAGCACAAGCTGAAAGAGATCCCAGGGATGATGAAATTCTGCAACCGTGTTATCCCAAACTGCTCACAAACGCGCCCGCGCAAGCCTTGGGTGCCGATTTCTTGACAAACTTCGACCCTGTTGTCGACATTAGAAATCGTAAGCCCAGGAGTCATCGACTTCCATTGGCACAGCGACCGGATGCGCACGCAAATGCCCGCGCACACAAAAGTGCACACGAGCCTGGGGACAAACAGCACGCGCACACACACCTGCGGACACACATGCATGCTTGCGCACACACACCTGCGGACACAAAAGCACACATGCGCGCACACACGCCTGCGGACACACACGCACGCTCGCACACACACATGCGGACATGCACAAGCGCACGCACAAGTCATTTTGGGCTCTGATTTTTTGACAAACTTCGACCTTGCTGTCGTCATTAAAAATCGTAAGCTCATGGATTGGATAAGTTCCACTGGCACTACAGCAACACACGCAAGTGAACACTCACCAACTTTCCTGCTACACTCCACTCTACGACCTCGACCACTACAACAAGGACAACAACTATGCCTACAACTCCACGCTACTGATACATTCTACAACTTCTTCACAACACGAGCGAACGCCGTAAGAAGACTGTATCGTTCCTCCTTCCTCGTCACTAAGGAGGGGAGTATTGTAGCGGCAACCTACATGACATTGCATACCATTGAACATATTCCAGGTTGGATACAAGAAGTTCATATGTAATGTAATATAATAGGATAGACACACACACGAACACTAACACACATTAACAACACTAACACTGACACCAATAAACCTTACACAAACCACCCAACCTTGTTTGCCATTGACCCTCAAAGTGAAGATGACCAACATCTTCACTACATGTAACCTCGTGTTATAAGGTCGTGTGCCGGGGGGAGGGGGAGAGAATGGGGGGGGGGGCTAGGGTGAAGGGGGCAGGGGTGACGGGTGGTGGTGGTGGTGGCAGGGAAGCTGGTCTGATGGTGAAGGGTGCATGGTCGGCAGGGTGAGGGAGGAGCAGGGTAAGAGCAGGGAGGGTGAAAGGATGAGGGAGAAAAGGTGTGAGGGAGAAAGACGATTGAAAGAGAGAGGATGATAAAGGAAGGAAGAAAGACGATAGAAAGAGAGAGAGAGAGAGGATGATGAAAGGAACAGGTAAATTAATTAAGCAATGATGAAATGAGGGAAAGGGAGGAAATGGAAAGGATGGTGAGGGATGGCAGGATGAGAGAGAGAAAAAAATAGATGCATAAAAGATGAAAGGATGAGTGAATGAGGACAGGGTGAAAGAGTGAATGGATGGTGTCAGTAGGGTGAAGGAAGGGTGTGTGTGTGTGTGAAAGGTGGAAGGGTGGAAAAGAATGGATGGAAGGGTGTAAGTGTGAATAGTGGAAGAGTGGAGGTGGAAGGGTGGAAAGTGAATGGATGGAAGGGTGTCAGTGTGAAATGGTGTAAGTGTGAAAGGTGGAAGCGTGTGAGTGTGAAAGGGTGTGAGTGTGAAGGGTGTAAGTGTGGAAAGTGAAAGGATGGAAGGGTGTCAGTATAAAAGGTGCAAGGGTGTGAGTGTGGAAAGTGGAAGGGTGTGAGTGTGGAAAGTGGAAGAGTGAGAGTGTGAAAGTTGAAAGAGTGTGAGTGTGAAGTATGAAAGGTTAAGAGTCGGTGGAGTTTAAGGAACCAAAGACTAACACAATAAAGGAAAGATAAACAAAAGGAATAGGACAGTGTGAAGAAGAATGAGTGTGTGTGTTCTCTCTCTCTCTCTCGTTCTCTCTCTCTCTCTCTCTCTCTCGTTCTCTCTCTCTCTCTTTCTGTGTGTGTGTGTGTGTACTGTATATGCAAGGTGTGTGTGTGTGTATGTGTGTGTGTGTGTGTGTGTGTGTGTGTGTGTGTGTGTGTGTGTGTAAAAGGCGGCTCCCTGCTGGATTATTTGACTCTTGACACACCCTCCCATCAAGCCTACATACCTCTATACTTACACATTTCCTTACGAGTGTACAATTTTATCTTAAAGTCCATTTATAATTTGTCTATGTGCTTACCAGTATATTTTTCTGCCTACCTGTTAATTTTCCTCTCTACTGTTTATTTTTCTGTTTATCTACCTGCCTACCTGTTAAATTACCTCTCTACCTGTTTATTTTTTATCTACCTGTCTATCTGTTTGTTTTTCTGTTTATATACCTGATTACCTGTTAAATTACCTCTCTACTTGTTTAATTTTCTGTTTATCTACCAGGTTACCTGTTCATTTATCTCTTTACTTGTTTAATTTTCTGTTTATATACCTGGTTACCTGTTTGATTTACCTCTCTACCTTTTTAATCACCTGTCCATCCGGTAATTTACCTGCCTACCTAACCAATATATTTCCTATCGTCCTAAGCTGCTCCCCTTAACTCTGTCTCCTCCTACCCACTCCATCTTCATCTCCCTGCCTAACTATACCTATACCTATACCCTCCCCACACCATCCCTGTAACCTTGACACACACACACACATACACAGGGACATATATTATACACACACACGCACACACACACACACAGGGACACACATACAGGGACATACACACACATGCACACACACACATAGACAAATCCATACACACATGCACACACACACACACACACACACAGGGACATACACACATGCATACACACATACAGGGACATGCACGCACACACATGGACATAGACACACATGCACACACACACACAGACAAATCCATACACACATGCCACACACACACACACGCACAGGGACATACACACACATGCACACACACACATGGACACACACACACACACTCACAAACACACACACAACAGTTCATACATACATACATATATACATGAGATGACTGCAGTATTGGGAGCAAAAACCAGTTGTGTTTATCTATGTTGTGATCGTGTATGTAACTTGGAGGCTTCTGATTCCTCCTGACCATGCCACAAGATAAGCTCCTTCCATATACAGTATAGGTGTGTGTGTTTCGTGGCAATATTGAAGGACTCACTCACCTCCAATTTTTTTTACTACTTCACAGGGTGCCTTAATTAAGCTCCCTCGTCTCCCACCTGGCGCGTCACACCATCACACACACAGTTTATGTTTGGAGGATTCAGTTACTCCAGATTTACCAACACAAAAATTCCCCTTATAGTTACTACTAGGGATCTGTCTGGAGGAATCAGAAACCTTCCAATTCACCAACAAAATAATCTTCCCCCACTTATTTCTGATTTTTTATTTTTTTATTTTTTTTTTTGGGTGTGTGTGAGACGACAGCTGTGAGTGACTTTTACCACTGACTGTACAGTGTAACATAATCAAGTTCCTTTAATGCTCAATCAGGATGGACAAACTGAATGTGAAGTGAGGCAAGATGGATGAATGGATGGATGGATGGATGGATGGAGAGAAGAGATCACACACACACAAACAAACATACATGTGTATTATATATCTTCATTCTTACAGTAACAGTATATATGCTTTATTATTATTATTATTATTATTATTATTATTCTCTCTCTCTCTCTCTCTCACACACACACACACACACACACACACACACACACACACACACACACACACACACACACACACACACACACACACACACACACACACACACACACACACATACATACTATTCTCTCTCTACCTATCTTTTATTTCACACACACACACACATAAATACTATTCTCTCTCTCTCTCTCTCTCTCTCTCTCTCTCTCTCTCTCTCTCTCTCTCTCTCTCTCTCTCTCTCTCTCTCTCTCTCTCTCTTACCCATAACACAGTCAACCTTACGAATGTTATGTGTAAATATTATCTTAGCCTCGGGTTCTTTCATTCACCGGTGACAATAATACACTTTTGTTTCTTACCGAGTCATATTTCTGAAGACA
>JAWZYT010004858.1:42500-45000 GCA_034508575.1 Petrolisthes manimaculis
GGTAGGGAGAGAAAAGGAAAGGGGGGAGGAGACAAGAATAGTGAAAAATGAGAGAGAGAGAAAATTGGACAAGAGTAGCGTAAAATAAGTGAGAGAGAGAGAGAGAAGGAGAGAGAGAGTATGAAAACTGGAGGCTTCTGATTCCACCTGACCATGCCACGAAACAAGGCCTTCCATAATATAGCCAGCCTACTGTAGCTGCATGTGTGTGTTTCGTGGCAATATATAAAGGACTCATTTTCACCTCCAATTTTCCTACTACAACACAGGTACCCTTGATAGAAAGTCTCCCCTGCACAACCTCACGTAAACAACTTCTCATGTGACCTAGACAAGGACGGTAAGGTGTGGCAAGGGTCGCACAATCCTACCTGTGTGTATGTATGTATGTTTTTTTTTTTTTTTTAATGTATGTATGTATGTGTGTGTATTTTTTAATGTATGTATGTGTGTTTTTTTTTTTATGTATGTATGTGCGTATGTGCTTTTTTTAATGTATGTGTGTATGTGCTTTTTTTAATGTATGTATGTATGTGTGTATTTTTTATGTATGTGTGTGTGTGTGTGTATTTTTTAATGTTTGTACTGAATGTGTGAGTGTTTTTTTTATGTAGGTATATGTGTATGTATATTGTAATCTGTGTATGTGAGTATGTATGTGTTGTTTGATATGTATGTATGTGTGTATTTTTTTTCAAGGGGATACTCTCTCAGTGAATGGGAAGGTCTCTGCAAAAGCCTCCAATTTCGAGTCTACAATAATAATTAACCTCGTATTCGACTGAGTGATATATTGGTGAGACAAGGATATATATATTGGTGTAGGATAGTTTATGAGCCAAGGATATAAAATTATTATAGGCGTAGAGAACCAAGGCTATAATCTCTGCCCAAGGATATATTGATGATGAAGGATGTTATCATGGTTGAAGGATAATGATAAATGAAGGATACAACAACCATTAATGGATTTATTTATAAAGCCAGGGGAATTATTATCCTCTATGTAATTATTATTTTTTTCTTATTATTATTATAGAGACAGATATTATTATTATTATTATTATAGAGATTGATATTACTATTATTATTATTATTATTATTTTTTATTATTATTATTATTATTATTATTATTATTATTATTATAGAGATACACCAATATATTCATAACTATTGTGCAAGATGCGGCTTTGGGAGGAGACCACACACACACACACACACACACACACACACACACACACACACACACACATACACACACACACACACACACACAGACAGGGAGGGATGCCAAGAGTGACGCAAGAGGGAGTGGAGGAGGGAGTGGAGGAGGGAGTGGAGTTGGTATAGGAAGGAAGGTAAGGAAAGGGAGGGGAAAGGCATTAGGAAGGGAGGAAAGGGAGGGGAGATAGGGAAGGGAAGAAGGGGAGGAAAAGATAGATAGATAACGGAGGAAAGTGAGGGAGGGAGAGAAGGTAGGAAGGGGAGAGGAAAGGCATTAAAAGAAGAACAATGAAGTAAAAATGGATGAAGTAGGGGAAAGTGGAGGTAAGGAGAGAGGGAGGGAAGTGTGGATGGAGGTAGGTAGGGAGGTAGGGAAGGAGGGAGGGGAAGGTGAAGGAGGGAGGGAAGGAGGTATGGAGGTAGGGTATAAGAGGGAGGGAAGGAGGGAGGGAGAGAGGGTATAATAGGGAGGGAGAGAGGGAGGGGAAGGGGAAGGTAAGGCGGGAGGGTATAAGAAGGAGGGAAGGAGGGAGGGGAAGGTGGGGAAGGAGGGTATAACAGGAAGCTAAGGAGGGAGGGAGGGTATGAGGGAGGGAGGGAAGGAGGGAAGGGAAGGGGAAGGTGAAGGCAGGGAGGGAGGGAACGAGGGAGGGGAGGAGAGAAGGAGGGAGGGGAGAGAAGGAGGGAGGGGAGAGAAAGGTATAAGTCCTGTGGTTACAACGTCAAGGTTCCTGGAAGTTGTATTAATTTGGAATGTTTAAGGTGTTTATAGCACATTGTTTTGGGTCGGAAATCCGGAGCAAAGGATTCCTCCAAACTATATTTCCAGGCCAACAGGATACCATTATGTTTCTTCTTCTGAGTCTTTTTCCAGGCATACTTTGGAGGAATCAAATAAGACAATTGGAGGTAAGAGTGCTTCAAATAATCCCACGAGGAGGAATCAGAAGCCTCCAATTCTCATACACGATCACATGGTCTTCAAGTAATGGGATATTCTATTGTTGGTGAATTGAAAAGCTACTGATTCCTCCAAACTATGCCAGAAAACAGACACCCTTTATGGTACAGTTGCCTCCAAAAATTTCGAGACACTACCTGCTAAACTCCAGTAGGTAATGTCTCGAATTTTTTGGTACATAAAGTTGGGTTAATAGGTCGGGTTACTCAGGGTTAGAGGGAGAGTATATTTTTGATACATTGGAGTGCCTTGATTCCTCCAAAGTATGCCAAAGAAACAGGACCAGATGAACAAATATAAAGGGGTGAGTGTTGC
>JAWZYT010004859.1:0-17500 GCA_034508575.1 Petrolisthes manimaculis
GGTACCTCAGTAATTAAGGGTGGGAATATAATGGTAGTAATAGTAATAATAATAATAATAATAATAATAATAATAATAATAATAAAAAATGATAATAATGAAAATAATAAATTGTAAATATTATAACAATAACAATAACAATAAAAACAATAATCACAAACAACCCAATCTAACCAACACACACACACAAACTCTCCCCCACACAACTCAACCCAACTCAACACAACAAAACTCCAGACACACACACAACACACACACACCACAACACAACCCTTCTTCATCATCCACACACACACATACACACACACACCACAACACAACCCTTCTTCATCATCCACACACACACATACACACACACACCAGCAACACAACCCTTCTTCATCATCCACACACACACATCACACACACACCACAACACAACCCTTCTTCATCATCCACACACACACATACACACACACACAACACACACCAACACAACCCAACCCAAACACAACAAGACAAACATAATTTAATCTTACCTACCCAACACATTCACAACACACCACAACACAACCTTTAAATCATCTGCACACACACACACCAACACACAACCCAATTCAACACACAAAACCCAGACTCCACAACAAAATACAACCACCCCCTCTCCCCCCACAACCCTTCTCCACCATCTACACACACACACACACCAACACAAACCCTTCTCCACCATCTACACACACACACACACCAACACCAACCCTTCTCCACCATCTACACACACACAACAAACCCCAACACACAACACAACCTAACCCCAAACACAACTCCCCCACCAGAGCAAGTTAGCAGGGAGGCTGTCTGACTATCTGGCTGGCTGGTTGGTTGGTTGTGCAAAACTGTAATTAAAATGGGGAAGTATAAAGTAGCCTTACGTTCCATTACACTATTGATTTGCCTACTAAATTATTCGGGCACATAGTCATAACAAGAGCACTAAACGCATTCCATTTGCCAGGAGTGCATAACATGGGATTTTCTCTGGTAAATTGAATGAGAGGAAAGTAGATAGTATTGTTACATATTCATTGACTTACAAATATAGGAGGTTGGGTTGGGTTGGGTTGGGTTGGATTGGAGAGGTGGTGTGTTGTGTTGGGTTGGGTTGGGTTGGAGAGGTGGTGTGTTGTGTGTAGGGTTGGGTTGGGTTGGGTTGGGTTGGGTTGGGTTGGATTGGAGAGGTGTTGTGTTGTGTTGGTTGGAGAGGGAGAGTCCCACACTCATACACACACACACTTTAATATCTCAACCCAATCCAACACACACACTTTCCATATCCTCCTTACACACACACACACATACAACACAAGACACACTTTCCATATCCCCCACCCACACACACACACAACACAACACAACCCAACCCAACCCATCCCAACTCACACACACACACTTTTTCATATCCCACCCCACACACACACACACCCACACACACACACAACACAACACAACACAACACATACACAACACAACACAACCCAACACACACACACTTTTCATATCCCACCCCACACACACACACAACACAACACAACCCAACCAACCCAACCCAACCCAACACACACACTTTTCATATCCCACCCCACACATCACACACCCACACAACACACACACACACACACACACCCCACAACACCCTGCTACATGTAACGTGAGATATAAATGTCTGTACTTATTACCATTGAATGTAAACAAATGTAAACACTAGCCTGGCCTCGCTTCAGCTTAACCAACCCTCGATTAATTAAAATTGCCAATTCTGTTCGAGTTGAAATTATTTGGAAATGGCTTGGGTTTTTTTTTTTTTGTGTGTGTGTGTGTGTTTTATTGTTGGGGGTTTGTGTTGTGTTGTGTTGTGTTGTGTTGTGTGTTTTATCGTTGGGGGTTGTGTTGTGTTGTGTGTGTGTGTGGGGGGGGGGGGGGGTGAAGGGGATGGAGGAAAGGAGAAGTGAGAGAAGAGTATATTTCTATCTATCTGTCTCCCTATCTCTCTATCTACGTATCTCCCTATATATCTCTCTACCCACCTCTCCTCTCCTCTCTCTCTCTCTCTCTCTCTCTCTTCTCTCTCTCTCTCTCTCTTTCTCTCTCTCTCTCTGCACTATTTTCAGCCGTGTTGAAAATGGTTGTATTTGGTTGAAATGGGTGTTGGGTGGGTGGGGGTAGGTGTAATTTTTGAGTACAGGGCATATTTCGGTAGAGTTTAGTGAAATGACCGCGAGGGGGCCAGGATAACACACACACACACACACCTACACACACACACACACACACACACACCTCTCTATTTATTTATTGTGTGTGTGTGTGTGAGAAAGAAGAGAGTGAGGGAGGAAAGGGAAGGGTGAGAGAGAGAGAGAGAGAGAGAGAGAGAGAGAGAGAGAGAGAGAGAGAGAGAGAGAGAGAGAGAGAGAGAGAGAGGTGTAAGATATCTTTTAATGAGTTGAGATCGCTTACGTACACTCTACATGTGTGCTGTTGATGAGGCAAGAGAGAGAGAGAGAGAGAGAGAGAGAGAGAGAGAGAGAGAGAGAGAGAGAGAGAGAGAGAGAGAGAGAGAGAGAGGAAAATAACATAATAAAACAGATAATGTAAACAGGGAAACAAAATAATAAACATACAAAGAAAAGTCTGCATCATAAACACATACAAAAATACAGAATTATTTTACGAGTTTGGTAGGTTGGTTTGATAGGACAAAAACCAAACGAAGAAAAACACAAATAAAACAAAGAAGTAAACAAACATACAATAAACAAGCAAAGAAAAATACAGAATTATTTACGAGGTTGGTTGGTTGGTTGGGTTGAGTTGGGACAAGTAAACACGAAGGAAAAGACATCATAAAACAGAGAATCAAAACATGGAAACGAATAAACAAGGCAAAGAAAAATAGTGAATTATTTACGAGGTTAGTTGGTTGGGTTGAGTTGGGACAAGTAAACACGAAGGAAAAGACACGATAAACAGAAATCAAAACATGGAAACGAATAAACAAGCAAAGAAAAATAGTGAATTATTTACGAGGTTAGTTGGTTGGGTTGAGTTGGGACAAGTAAACACGAAGGAAAAGACATGATATACACAGAGAATGGTTGGTGAGAGTTGGGTGGTGTCCCGGTTGAGTAGGGTTAAAGTCACATGTAGTTAATTGCCAACAAATGACGCCAGTAAGAATTATGTTGTGTGTCGACGTCAACGCTTACTACCGGGTGGTCGGCCTCATTACATACTCACTCCATCCCTACCCATCCCAGTGTGTCCCCCCATCCCTATACGTATACCCTTGTAGTGTCACCCCATCCCTACCCTACCCTACCCAGTGTCATCCCTTCCCTACCCTCTCCTACCCATTCTAGTGTTGTCATCCCTACCCCATCCCTTCCCTACCCATCCCATCCCTATACGTATACCCTTGTCGTATCATCCCTTCCCTACCCCAAATGTCAGGTTTTTGTGTGGTTGGGGAATAATTAAGTAGGAAGGGTAGAGGGTTACATAGTTAAAGTTAATTAAGGGAAGATTGTCTTGTTGGTAAATCTGGAGCAACTGATTCCTCCAAACTATTTATTCCAAGCAACAGAACACCATTATTTTTGTCCAAGCAATCTTACACACAACAAACATTTTAATATATCTGATATCACGTTACACACACACACACACAAACTTACACACAACAAACATTTTAATATATCTGATATCACGTTACACACACACACACACAACAAACTTACACACAACAAACATTTTAACCTATCTGATATCACGTAACACACACACACACACACAAACTTACACACAACAAACATTTTAACCTATCTGAAATCACACACACACACACACACACACACACAAACTTACACACAACAAACATTTTAACCTATCTGAAATCACACACACACACACACACACAGACAGAAAGAAAGGGCAAGTGAGTGAGTGAGTGTGTTTGGGGTGTACACAGGGGAAGAGGAGTTGTATCACATTACAAGGCATCAGACGCGGCCTCCCTCTATAACTCAACACCACCACTACTACTTGTAAGTCGTGTGTATATATATTACTACTTGTTCACTTGTAACTTGGTCTCTCTCTCTCTCTCTCTTGTAAGTCGTGTGTATATATATTACTACTTGTTCACTTGTAACTTGGTCTCTCTCTCTCTCTCTCTTGTAAGTCGTGTGTATATATATTACTACTTGTCCACTTGTAACTTGGTCTCTCTCTCTCTCGTCTTGTAAGTCGTGTGTATATATATTACTGCTTGTTCACTTGTAACTTGGTCTCTCTCTCTCTCTCTTGTAAGTCGTGTGTATATATATTACTACTTGTCCACTTGTAACTTGGTCTCTCTCTCTCTCTCTCTTGTAAGTCGTGTGTATATATATTACTACTTGTTCACTTGTAACTTGGTCTCTCTCTCTCTCTCTTGTAAGTCGTGTGTATAATACTACTGCTAGTCCACTTGTAACTTTGTCTCTCTCTCTCTCTGTCAGCCTGTCTCCTCTCACACTGTTTCTCACACACATTTTTTCCAACACACTCACACACACATTTTCCATTCTCACTCTTAGCCACTCATTTCTTACACACACACACATAGGCTGCCACTCTCATTAATTATTATTATTATTATTATTACAACACACACGCGTACACACACACACACACACACACACACTCTCTCTCTCTCTTTCCTTTCTCTCATTCTCAGGTTTCTCTTTCCATTCCCTTTGTCTTTCCTTCTACCTCCCTCCCTCCCTGTCTGTCTATCTGTCTATCTATCTGTCTGTCTCCTTTCTCCCTGTCTGTCTTTTTCTATCTCCTTTTTCCCTATCTGTCTGTCTCCCTCCCTCCCTGTCTATCTGTCTGTCTGTCTGTCTTTATCTCTTCTCTCCCTCTGTCTGTCTGTATGTGTGTGTGTCTCCTTTCTCATCCCTCCCTCTCTTCCCTTTCTCGCCTAATTAGTCTTCCTTATATATTTCCCTTTTTTTGTCCAAGTCCCTCTTTCTTTATTTCCTTCCTTTCTTGTCTAATTCTGGGAGAGAGAGAGAGAGAGAGAGAGAGAGAGAGAGAGAGAGAGAGAGAGAGAGAGAGAGAGAGAGAGAGGAGTATATACATCTGGTTACTAATGAGATCAACACTAAAAAACTATACACACATACATACACACACATACATATATATACACATGTACACTGTCACATATTTCAATGTTTAACTGTAGTATTAAGGTATGAATTATGTGTTGTTTAAAGATTATGTTATTATAATGATATTAAGGTATGAATTACGTGTTGTTTAAAGATTATGTTATTATAATGTGTTTAAGTAGTCATGTATTTACTTGTACTTTTGTTGTACTGTTGTGTGAATTGATGTTTTATCTAGGTAGGTAAAGTGATGGTCTAATGTAATGTACTGCAACCTGGTAAATAAAAAGCGAGCTATTTGAGTTAATTTTATGAACCAAAATTGCACCACACACCAACAGCTATAGTTTCGGATCATTTTTCGAAGCCATCTCATTGGAAGGTGTTGCAGTACATACATTAGACCATGACTTTACATACATGGGGATTTGGGTATATAGAATAAACCCCATGAAGATAGATAGTTCAGGGAGGTTCCGACTCATGAATCACCTCTCTCAGTTGAGTTCCTATTGAGTTGCCAGTTTGGGGACTTGGGGATAAGTTTATAAGTACGGTAGGCTACAGTCTGACGGTTGGTTTGGTTTGGTAAGGTAGGCCAGTGACCGTGGGTGTGAAGGTGGTTATAGAAGACAGTAGTAGGGTGTCCCTCACAAACCTAGTGTCGGGCTGGAGTAAGGTAAGGTTAAGTTGTCTATACTGGTTATCTGTTTTTGTATTAATTGCTGCTCTATGTCTGTGTGTGTGTGTTGGTGCCTCTCAAATAGAAATGTATATAAGTATTGTTTTTTGTGTGTGTTCGTGTAAGTTTTGTTGTTTTCCGTTTTAAGAAAAAAACATATAGGTAAAAAACAGATACCTTACTGTCAATCCTCCCTATTTGTTTACTGACTTCACTGAGCTTGACGAGTCTACGAGGCTAATAGTTTGTAGCAAGTTAAAAAGGGAAAGAAGTCTGGAAAAATAACTTCAATCCTTTGTATAATACTTAGTGAATGTCTAATTAAACCCACGAGTATTTTGTATACGTAACAACACACATACATACATACTTACACACACACACGTACACACACACACACATGACGGTAGACCCCCTCCTTTCTCTACCACCCCCCCTCCCCTTTTTTTCCACCCCCACCCACACACCCTCCACCACCCCCTTTTTTTGCCTACCCCCTCCCTTCCCTCCCAAGTTGGTCTCACAGGAAACACCCCCATCATTCCTTTCCTCATTAACTAAAACGTCTCTGTGATCGTGTATGTAAAATTGGTAGGTTTCTTCTTGTACAGTCAACTAAAAAACTGAGAAGTCATTAATCTCTAAATATCCACGTCTGATACGTTATAGTTTGGGTTATATTAAATTAGGTTAGTTTAATCGAGGTTAGAGGAAATTATTAGGTTAGAATAAATTAAGATAGGATAGATTAGGTTAAATTAGATTAAATTAGGTTAGGTTATGCTAAATTAGGTGAGGTTAGGTTAAATTAGGTTATGTTAGATTAAATTAGGGTAGGTTAGATTAATAAATTACTATAGGTTAGGTTAGGGTAAATTATGTTAGGTTAAATTGGGTTAGGTTAGGTTAGATGAAATTATGTTAAGTTAAATTAGGTTAGGTTAGATTAATAAATTAGGTTATGTTAAGTTAGGTCCCGGAAATGATAGGGGGGAGGAGGGGGGAAGGGGGGGGGAGGAGGGGGGGGGGGGGTTCTGACTGTAAACATAGCCTGAGGAGAGTCCCCTGGGGAGCGCTACCCCCTAATTTTCTCCACTCCCTCACTCACCCAACGTTGGTTTAATGAGAGCACTAATTAACATAGAAAGGGGGCAAGTGTGTGTGTGTGTGTGTGTGTGTGTGTGTGTGTGTGTGTGTGTGTGTGTGTACTGTGTTAAAATGAAATGGTGTTAAGTTTTGTTGGGGTGTTATGAAGGTGCAACTATATCATGCTATCACCATCTCTCTCTCTCTCTCTCTCTCTCTCTCTCTCTCTCTCTCTCTCTCGTCTCTCTCTCAATATCCCTTCTACCACTACCTCATTATCTCATTACTTCCTCTCTCTCCCTCTCCCTCTCTCTCTACCTCAGTTCCCCTTCCTATCTTCCTCTTTTTTTTTCTCCATCCCCTTCCTATCCCTTCCCTTCCCTTCCCTTCCCTTCCCCACCCCTTCCCCACCACTATCAATATCATTACCCCCTGCCTAGCAACGTAACGAGAGGGCCAGCCAGGGAACTCTCACTCTCTCGCCCTGTGTCCCCCTGCTATTGGTGTCTCTCTCTCTCTGCTGTTGACGTGTGGGGTATTAACCTGCAATTAGGGCTTGTTAGGGAGTTACTGGGTTTAGAACAGGACTTACTATATACCTACTGTAGCTTACCAGGATGCATGTAGGTGTATGTCAAGGAGAGATGGATGGATGGATGGTGTAGTGAGAGGAAAGGAAGGATGTAGGGATGAATGGATGGTGAAGGGAAGGGAGGATGGGTGGATGGTGTAGTGAGAGGGAAGGTAGGATGGAAGTGATGTGGAGAGAGAGAGAGAGAGAGAGAGAGAGAGAGAGAGAGAGAGAGAGAGAGAGAGAGAGGAGAGAGAGAGAGAGAGAGAGAGAGAGAGAGAGAGAGGACTGTGAAAGAGAGGTAGACTACGTGGACAAATATATATATAAATAGTAGTAAGTAATGATAATGAGACCAGATTAAATATTAGCCTATAGCATATAATAAATTTAATAAACATAATAAATATAATAAATTAGCCTAACATATAATAAATTTCACTGTGAAAAAATAAGAACAGTTATAATTAAGAATATAGTTAGGAAAATATTATTGTGAAAAGTGTGATAGAAATAATAATAAGTAGAAATAATAATAATAATAATCAATAATAATAATAAAAATGATAATAATAATCATCAATGTATACTAAAAATTGCAACCTTTCCAAACTTTCAAAAACGCTCATTTTTTCAAAAAAAAAAAAAAAAAAAAAAAAAAAAAAAATCAATTTATACACTATGAATAAAAAACACTTCATCTTACACACATTGAAAGTGTGTGTGTATGTGTGTGTGTGTCTGTCTGTGTGTGTGTGTGTGTGCTTTCAGTCTGTCTGTGCGTGTGTGTGTGTGTCTGTGTGTGAGTGAGTGTGCTTTCAATCTGTGTGCGTGTGTGTGTGTGTGTGAGTGTGCTTTCAGTCTGTCTGTGTGTGTGTGTGTGTGTGTGTGTGTGTGTGTGTGTGTGTGTGTGTGCTCTCTATCAGCCAACGGGATCATTAGGCAGCAAAGACCAGAACCCCCAACACACCTGAACAACAACAACAACAACAACAACAACAACAACACACACACACACACCGATAAACTAACAAGGCAGTGAGTGAGCTTCGCGCCGCCCTCTGTGTGTGTGTGTGTGAGAGAGAGAGAGAGAGAGAGAGAGAGAGAGAGAGAGAGAGAGATGTGGGAGTTAGTGTGTGTGTGTGTGTGTGTGTTAAGAAGAAAGATAGTTTTATATAAAGGTAATTACACACACACACACACACACACACACACATATCACCATCTTTGACCCGTGTGTGTGTTATTGTTCACTAGTGGTTGTATGTGCACGACCTACCCCCCCCCCCCCCCCCCAAACACACACACACACACACACACACAGGGCCAGTTAGTTGAGGCAGCAGCTGCATTGCTCTCAATCACCAGTGTTACAAATCACCCTTGACACACACACACACACACACAATTACAAACACACATATACATATCTACAATAGTTACACACACATAAAAGTACAAACACACATACACACACGAATTACAAACACACATATACATATCTACAAAAGTTACACACACATACACACACACACACACACACACAATTACAAACACACATATACATATCTACAATAGTTACACACACATACACACACACACAATTACAAACACACATATACATATCTACAAAAGTTACACACACATATAAAAGTACAAACACACATACACACACAATTACAAACACACATATACATATCTACAATAGTTACACACACATACACACACACACACACACAATTACAAACACACATATACATATCTATAATAGTTACACACATATAAAAGTACAAACACACATACACATACAATTACAAACACACATATACATATCTACAAAAGTGACACACACATACATATAAAAGTACAAACACACATATATACACACACACCCTACCCTTCCCTACCCATCCACACCCTACCCTACCCATCCACACCCTACCCTACCCTACCCCACCCTTCCCTGATCTTCCCTACCCTTCCCTACCCTACCCCACACCACATCGGGACATTTTCACAGATTAGTGCAGCCAGGGAATGGGATAACGATACACACCACTGAGAAAGTCGCCTGGAATGGATGGCTTTCTTTTTCTCTTGTTGTGTGTGTGTGTGTGTGTGTTGTTGTGTGTTGTTGTTGTGATTCTGTCCGTCTCTCTCTGTTTTTCTTGTTGTGTGTTGTGATTCTGTCTGTCTCTCTCTGTTTTTTTTGTGTCTGAATGTGTGTTTGTTTGTCTGTCTGTCTGTATGTGTGTTTGTCATTCTGTCTGTCTGTGTCTGTGTGTGTGTCTCTTATATACACACACACACACACACTTACACACAATCTCTCTCAAACTTACACACTTTCTAATACACAATTTTTCTCGTGATTTTTTCTCTCTCTCTCTCACACACACACACACACACACACACACACACACACACTCTCTCTCTCTCTCTCCCCCTCCACCACTCTTTAGATTTACTCAACACTGGAGGCACTTTAGGATTTCACTCTCTCTCTCTCTCTCTCTCTCTCTCTCTCTCTCTCTCTCTCACACACACACACACACACACACACAAAACACAAACTGTACCGAATGACACAATTATCTTTTTAATGCGGATTATCTTTGCTTATAATTCCTCGATTGTATTAATAACTTGAGAGAGAGAGAGAGAGAGGGAATGTGTGTTTGAGAGAGAGAGAATGTGTGTTTGAGAGAGAGAGAATGTGTTTGAGAGAGAGAGAATGTGTGTTTTTGAGAGAGAATGTGTTTGAGAGAGGGAATGAGTGTTTGAGAGAGAGGGAATGTGTGGTGTTGAGAGAGAGGGAATGCGTGTTTGAGAGAGAGAGAATGAGTGTTTGAGAGAGAGAATGAGTGTTTGAGAGAGAGAATGTGTGTTTGAGAGAGTTTTTTTTTTTTTTTTTTTTTTCCACTGATACAATGGTTATTCTTTTCACATAAAGTATACTTCCAAATATATACACACAAATATACACATATTTCAATACAAAAATGTGAAACCGCAAATAAAAAGTAGTACTAGAATCTCCCAAAAGTATAAAATAGTAAGTAAAAGTGGTAATACAAGAACGTAAAAATGGTGTAAAAATATAAAGGGAGTAAAACATTAGAAATAAAAGGAATAAAATTGTATAAAATCATATAAAAGTATAAAATAGTAAGTAAAAAGTAAGTGGCAATGTAAGAGTACAAAATCATATAAAAGTGTAAAATAGTAAATTAAAAGTAGTAATAAAAAGTATAAAATCGTATAAAAGTATAAAATAGTAAGTAAAAAGTGGTAATAAAAAAAGTATAAAATCGTATTAAAATATAAAATAGTAAGTAAAAAGTGGTAATAAAAAAAGTATAAAATCGTATTAAAATATAAAATAGTAAGTAAAAAGTGGTAATAATAAAAAGTATAAAATCGTATTAAAATATAAAATAGTAAGTAAAAAGTGGTAATAATAAAAAGTATAAAATCGTATAAAAGTATAAAATAGTAAATGAACAAATGGTAATAAAAGAATATAAAGTGGCGTAAAAGTATCACATACCAAAATAGTTGTGCCATTATGATAAAACAATGTGTGAGAGGGAGAGAGAAAGAGAGAGAATGTGTGTTTGAGAGAGAGGGAGAGAGAGAAAGAGAGAGAATGTGTTTGAGAGAGAATGTGTGTTTGAGAGAGAGAGGGAGAGAAAGAGAGAGAATGTGTGTTTGAGAGAGAGAGAGAGAATGTGTGTTTGAGAGAGAAAGAGAGAGAATGTGTGTTTGAGAGACAACAACAAAATCAATAACAACAATAACAATAACAACAAAAACAATAACAATAACAATGGTACGGACTAATTTCTTCGTTCGTATCTTCCCTAACAGCGTAGCCTAGTCATCGTGTGTGTGTGTGTGTGTGTGTGTGTGTGTGTGTTCAAATAACCTCAATCACCACTTCACTTCATGTGCGTGTGTGTGTGTTCAAACCACCTCAATCACTTCATTTGTGTGTACGTGTATGTGCGTCTTCAAATAACCTCAATCACTTCACTTCATGTGTGTGCGTGTGTGTGTGTGTGCCTAACCTAACCTCCTCAATCTCTCACTTCATTACCATTCTATTAACACTCACAAATCGTCGCATTTTCGTTAATTAGAATTTAATCACCTAGGCGCGTTCCTCAATAGGATCCAATCGGCTTTGCTACAGGATTTGTGTTGATCCTCTTAGCTCTCTCGTCTCCCCAGGCCCCAGTCCCGCCGCCCGCCATGTGACGCTTCACACAAAAAGGCGCGCGCGGGTAACTCAAAAGGTCGGCCCCCTCCTCCTCCTCCCTTCCCTCCTCCTCCTCCTCCTCCCTTCCCTTCCTCATTCTCTCTCTCCTTCCCTCTCTTTCTCCAGACTCGCGACCCCCTCCTCTCTGTCTCTCTCTGTCTCAAATACATACACACACTCTCTCTCTCGACTCTTTCTCTCATACACACAAGCTCAAAAGGTTGGCCCCCTCCTCCTCCCTTCCCTCACTCATTCTCTCTCTCCTTCCCTGGCCTGGTCCCCCCCCCCCCTCCTCTCTTTCTCCAGGGAGGGAAAGAAAGAGAAAGGAGGGAAAGAAAGAGAAAGGAGGGAAAGAAAGAGAAAGGAGGGAAAGAAAGAGAAAGGAGGGAAAGAAAGAGAAGAGAGGGAAAGAAAGAGAAAGGAGGGAAGGAAAGAGAAAGGAGGGAAAGAAAGAGAAAGGAGAGAAAGAAAGAGATAGGAGGGAAAGAAAGAGAAAGGAGGGAAGGAAAGAGAAAGGAGGGAAGGAAAGAAAGAGAAGGGAGGAAGAGGAGGAGGGAAGGGAGGGCTAGAAGTCGAAGGAAGAGCTTGGAGGGTGGGGGGAGGAGGGGAGGGGGGGTAATCGAAGTAGGGGGGGGGCTCAGAGGAGGGGGGAGGGGGGGGGAGGGGGAAGGGGGGAGGCGTCGCTAGTCCTTACTGAAAGAAGTGGATGTAATTTTGAAATGGCATATAATTTCCATATTACCGAAGCGAGAGAGAGAGAGAGAGAGAGAGAGAGAGAGAGAGAGTGTTTGAGTGTGAGGGGTTGTGAAGAGAGAGAAAGAGATAGTATGTGTGTGGGGTGGTGAAGAGAGATAGTGTGTGTGTGTGTGTGTGTGTGTGTGTGTGTGTGTGAGAGAGAGGTAGGGGAGGGTGGAGACGAAAGAGAGGATTCCAAATCTTAAGGCGATACTCTCTCTCTCTCTCTCTTTAAGTCTCTTTCTCTCTCTCACACATACACACACACAGGCTCATCATTTCATCTCTCTCTCAAACACCCACAACACACTATTTCTCTCACACACACACACAACACACTCTCTCATCCCCCTTCCCTTCCCTTCCTTCTCCTCTCCCTACCCACCCACCCACCCACCCCCTCCCCTTCCCTTCCTTCTCCTCTCCCTACCCACCCACCCACCCACCCCCCCTCTCTCTCTCTCTCTCTCTCTCTCTCATCACCTTACCATCTCAGAGTCTCGTCTCGTCGTCGCCTGAGTAAAGTCTTGTCAGTGAAAGTTTTTATACGAGGGAGAATAATTTGTCCAGGTCTCTTTCTTGGCTACACACACACACACACACACACGAGTCTCTCTCTCTCTCTTTCTCTCTCACACTCACACACACACACGTCTATCTCTCTATCTCTTTCTCTCTCACACACACACACGTCTATCTCTCTATCTCTTTCTTGGCTACACACACACACGTCTATCTCTCTTTCTTTCTTGGCTACACACACACACACGTCTATCTCTCTATCTCTTTCTTGGCTACACACACACGTCTATCTCTCTATCTCACACACGTCTTTCTCTCTCACTCTCACACACATACACACGTCTCTCTCACTCATTATTTATCTCTCTCTCTCATACACACAGGTTTTTTTTTATCTATCTCATCATCAATACACTATAATAATAATAATAATACACTCGAACATTAAAAGAAATATTGGGTTGGTGAGGCAGTAACAAGATATAATATAATTTAGTCTCAGCCTAATTCTGTCTCTAGATATAATTTTATGTCTCTGAAATTTAATTAGGATACATGCAGACGTCAGTAGCACATCGTGGCACTAATTAATTAATATTATTTTCATGTTCTGCATCATAACGTTAATTAGTTAGCTAGTTAATTCACAAATGTATATTATGTTGAATGTACAGTTGTCAAAAAAAGATATAGGCTATATTGCGACAACTATTGATACAACATTAACTATATTAATGTCCATAGTTGTTTGTAAGGATTATAAGTATGTATTACAAAAGGATATGTATATTTCCTTCTGTTATACATGCTTATAGTCCATACAAATAGTTGTGGATATTAATAGGCTACTCGATAGGCTATTGGAAGCAAACCTGGCTAGGCCTATACATATTTTGGATCGCGAGAGTATCCAGAGTTACAAAGAGAATCAATAATAAAAAAAAAGAAAAAAAAAAAAATTATATTCACCTCAAAACCTCCTCAATATCCCTTTAATTAATACAAAAAATGCACTAAATATTGTTTCAAGACAGTCACTGCTTTCTGTGGATAATTTGCCTATAAAAAAAAAAAAAAAAAAAAAAAAAAAAATAATAATAATAATAAAAAAAAAATATATATATAGTTATATTTTATCTTGTTAGTGAATTTACTTTTGTTACTTTTGTAGTGCCACGTTTGCAAATAGCATTACCAATCATTACCTCCCCAATCCTAATCCTAATCCTCAACCCACAAGTCCCTGATCCAATCCCCTCATTCTAATCCCTTGCCTAATTCTACCCTCATCCTAACCCCTTCCTTCCTAATCCTACCCTCATCCTAACCCCCTTGCCTAATCCTACCCTGACCTAATCCACCCTTAATCCCTTTCCTAATCCTACCCTGATCCAATCCACTTCCTTCCTAATCCCCTGCCTAATCCTACCCTCATCCAATCCACTTCCTTCCTAATCCCTTGCCTAATCCTACCCTGACCCAATCCACCCTTAATCCCTTGCCTAATCCTACCCTGACCTAATCCACCCTTAATCCCTCATCCTAATCCTATTCATATAACTTAAAATTTAACTATTTATTTATGTTTTTGTTTGTTTCGTGTCAAATTTTTTTTTTTCACACACGGGGTCACTTTTTGTTTATTTAATTAATTTGGAGCTCTTCAATTCCTCCAAAGTATGCCAGGAAACACAAATATAATAATAATAATGGTGTTCCGTTGTTGTTGCTTGGAGTAGTGTGGAGTAATTCTGTTGCTCCAAAATTATTATCGATACAAAAAAATTTCCTCATCTCACTTACCTGTTGCTGGTTGCTCACTTCTCACTCTCTCTCTTATTTTCTCTCTTTATCTCACTCTTTCACTCTCTATGGAGCCTTCGTATTGGCACCACACCATCGTATACACCATCCCTGTTCTTGAATATGGTTCGCAACACCACGCAACTTAATTAACACACACACACGCGCACGCAAAAAAAAATCACACCCACCCACACGTAGATTTCAACGAGAAACTGCGTGACACATGAGGGACTCAATGTTGCCAACTTGCCAGGTCTGCATGACGAAATTTCCCTTTTATTTACCTCATTAATTCCCTATTTAGTCTTGAATACTGACGATCTACTTCATCATATTTCGACTGGTAGAAATTTCCCCTTATTTATTATTGAACAAGCTTTGTATATATAATTTCCCTGCGTGGACTCTAAAATTCTCTAAAAATAGAAAAATTTCCCTGCACCTGGCAACACTGGGAGGGAGTGTGACGTCATCAAATCACGTGACTAGTAGCCACCTGAAGAGTCAAATGAATGTCTATATTCTTCTCAATTAATTATGTCATTTATAATCAGATATTTGATTCATACACATACACACACACAAAAAAAAGAGGGAATTTGGTCATAATATTCACCTCTTAATAATAATAATAATAATAATAATAATAATAATGTGTTAATTCGATTGACTAAAGTGTGTGAATTTATTATTATTATTATTATTATTATTATTATTATTATTATAAATAATCCCGTGTGATCCCCAAAGTCGGTGATAGATAGATAGATAGATAGATAGATAGATGAATAAAGATAGATGAATAAAGATAGATAGATAGATAGATAGATAGATAGATAGATAGATAGATAGTGATTCTCGAAGTCTGTGAGAATTAGTTTCTAGTGACAAATCAAAACACTCACGTCTTTCACACTAATAATAATAATAATAATAATAATAATAATAACAATAACTATAATAATAACAATAATAATAACAATAATAATAATGATAATAATAATAATAATAATAATAATAATAATAATAATAGCTAAGACTCTTTCTTGTATTATTTAACTTGATGGTTCTCAATAAAATTCTTGTTAAACATAAGAAGTTTTTACTGTAACTCCACCTTACACCTCCGACCAAGAGAGGAAGAGATTAAGGACAGTTTACAGCTCCAACTACTGCAATTAATACAATCTCTCTCTCTCTACTCTCTTAGACACATGCTCACTCCTATCTCTCCCCCTGCTTTCTCTCTCTCTCTCAGACACTTACTCACTCCTCTCTCTATCTCTCCCCCTGTTTTCTCTCTCTCTCACACACATACTCCCTCCTCTCTCTCCCTGCTTTCTCTCTCACTCACACACACACCCTCCCATCCCATCCCTTTTCCCCACTCCCTCAACCCCCACCTCCCCCTGACTCTCTCCCTACCTTCCCCCACCTCCCCCTCACTCTCCCCCACCTCCCCCTCACACTCTCCCTACCTTCCCCCACCTCTCTCTCACTCCCTCAACCCCCACCTCCCACCAATGCCAAATTCGCTTCTAATCTCCTTAAACAACTCTTCCCATGGCGATCCTACCCTATAGAAAACGGGGGGATAGCCTAGTGGAGACGCGACTGTGATATTGGTTGGGCCTGTGATAGCTTTGACTTCCTCCCCCTCTTCTTCAGACCCCCATAGGTGTATCCACGATGTTTCAGTCCCCCCGGGTAGGTAGGCTGTTTGTGTGTCCTGTTGTGGAGATGAGAGAGAGAGATATGAATGTGAAGGAGAGAGAAAAGGGAGAAGGGAAGGGGAGAGAAAAGGGAGAAGGGAAGGGGAGAGGTATGAATGTGAAGAAGAGAGATATAGATAGATAGATAGATAGATAGAGAGAAAAAGGAAAGTAAAGTGAGGGGGAGAGGGGCAGAGTGATTGATAGATAGATAGATAGATAGATAAATAGATAAATAGATTGATAGATAGATAGATAGATAGATAGATAGATTGATAGATTGATAGATTGATAGATTGATAGATTGATAGATTGATAGATTGATAGATTGATAGATTGATAGATAGATAGATAGATAGATAGATAGAAAAAGGAAAGTAAAGTGAGGGGGAGAGGGGCAGAGTGATTGATAGATAGATAGATAAATAGATAAATAGATAGATAGATAAATAGATAAATAGATAGATAGAGATTGAATCAGTAGCGATTATGCTTGTTATTATTACACTCGTGTTTGTTTATGTTTGTGTGTATGTGTGTTATTATGATTATTTGTAGATATATATATATATATATATATTTAATTTACATGTATTTTATATTTATGTATTATTTCAATTATTGTATATATATTATGTATATTTCTGTTATTCAATCATATTATAATTCATATTTATGTATATACACACATGCGCACATTGTCTCTCTACCTTGCCTCTTACACACACACATGCACACACACACATGCATAAGTAGGATTACTATTTGTACACACACATACACACTTACATCTCTCTTGTATAATATAGAAACACATACACACTCTCTCCCACACCCACCCTCTCTCTCTCTCTCTCTCCCTCTCTCTCTCTCTCACACACACACACACACAAACAAACACACACTCTCTCCAACCTCTCTCACACACACATT
>JAWZYT010004859.1:22500-27867 GCA_034508575.1 Petrolisthes manimaculis
GGAGGGAAGAGTGAGGGAAGGAGGGGTGCGTGGGAGGGAAGAGTGAGGGAAGGAGGGGTGCGTGGGAGGGAAGGAGGGGTGCGTGGGAGGGAAGAGTGAGGGAAGGAGGGGTGCGTGGGAGGGAAGAGTGAGGGAAGGAGGAGTGTTGAGAGGAGAGGGAGGGGGTGAGAGATGAGATATATATATAGGTCTATTATGTTACGTATTATTTCATCTGTCTCTCTCACACACACACAAACACACACACACAATCTCTCTCACTCTCTCACACACACACAATCTCTCTCACTCTCTCACACACACACAATCTCTCTCATTCTCTCACACACACACACACAATCTCTCTCTCACTCTCTCACACACACACAATCTCTCTCTCACTCTCTCACACACACACCATCTCTCTCTCACTCTCTCCCACACACACACAATCTCTCTCACTCTCTCTCTCTCTCTCTCTCTCTCTCTCTCTCTCTCTCTCTCTCACCTCGATACCACTCAAAGGCCTCCTGGTTAAAAAAGTCTACGGTGCCTGCGAAAAATCCACCAAAGTCCTGAGTAAAGGCCTCCCCTTCAGAGTTCGTCAGCAGGTATCCAAGGGCGGCGGCCTCCTGAAACATGTTACTGCCTTCTATCATGTGGGGGTTCACATAGGCCATGACCCTCACGCCGTCATTAGTCATTAGGTCCTGAATCACTTGGTCTAGGCCTGAAGGAGGGGGTGAAGAAGGAAGAGTATTATTATTATTATTATTATTATTATTATTATTATTATTTTTTTTTTTTTTTTTTTTTTTTTTTTTTTATTGATATTATTATTGATATTATTACTATTGATATTATTATTGATATTATTACTATTGATATTATTATTATTATTATTATTATTATTATTATTATTATTATTATTATTAATTTTTTTTTTATAAGTACTACAATACTTCCATTCCAGTAAAAAAAAAAAAAAACACACACACAGACACAGACCAGAGTAGTAACAAGTCTCATTCCAGTTCTAATTCCAGTACACACACACACACAAACACACACACACACAAACACACACACACACACACACACACACACAGTAAGTCATATTTCAGTACACACACACCTCTCTCTCACTCTCTCTCTCATACTCTCTCTCTCTCTCTCTCTCTCTCACTCACACTCTCTCACTCACTCACACTCTCTCACACTCACACACTCTCTCTCACACTCACACTCACACACTCTCTCACACTCACTGACCAGGATAATAGGTTTCATTCCACCTCCAGTTCCAATACACTCTATGGCCAAGGACAGTCTCTATAGTGCCTGACCAATCTTGTATCCACAGAGAACTTATATTCGCTCCAGCAGTCTTAGCAGCATCGTAGAAAAATAACATCTGAAAGAGAAAGTTGTGGAGTGGTTGGTTGGTTGGTTGGTTGGTTATTTATTTATTTAGTTGGTTGGTTGGTTAGTTGGTGATTTATTTATTTAGTTGGTTGGTTAGTTAGTTAGTTAGTTAGTTAGTTAGTTAGTTAGTTAGTTAGTTAGTTAGTTAGTTAGTTAGTTAGTTAGTTAGTTAGTTAGTTAGTTAGTTATTTAGTTAACCACACTAAAACTAACCTAACCTAACCCCACCTGACCTAACCTAACCATACCAAAACTAACCTAGCCTGATCCCCACCTAACCTAACCTAACCACACTAAAACTATAACCTAACCTAACCTGACTCTATCAAAACTAACCTAACCTGATCCCCACCTAACCTAACCTAACCACACTAAAACTATAACCTAACCTAATCTAATCTGACTCTATCAAACCTCACCTCATCTGTGCCACGTTGAAGTCCAGAGTTGTGCCAGTAATAACCCAATCTGGCAATACTGGTTGTGTTCCCATCACGGTGGTTAAGGCCTGAACGGTTTGCATTAGTGTTGGGGCCTGGAGTAGTGTGGCTGAGAAGGAGGTGGAGTGAATGGTTATCTCGTGGTGGGAGGCCTCAGTGAAGTTTAACACCATGTAACTGAAGGAAAGGAAAAATGGGAAGATGGTAATGGATGAAGGGATGGTTGGTTGGTTGAATGGGAGAGGAGGTATATATGAAAGATAAATAAGATGAGGTGGAAGAACGAAAGATGAAATAATAATGAAAATAATAATGAAAATAATAATAATAATAATAATGAAAATAATGAAAATAATGAAAATAATGAAAATAATGAAAATAAAAATAATGAAAATAATAATGAAAATAATGAAAATGAAAATAATAATGAAAATGAAAATAATAATGAAAAAGAAAATAATAATGAAAAAAAAAAAAAAAAAAAAAATCACACACACACACACACACACACACACTTACTGTTTATCCTGTATGATAAGAGTGTATTTCCTGGATGAGAGGTATGAAGCTTGTGGGTAGTAAGTAGTGTAATATTCACCACCAGCTCCGCCATCTATGTCAGTCACGTTGGAAATTATACCACCGTCACGACCCACACCTATAATGATTAGAATAATAATAATGATAATAATAATAATAATAATGATAATAATAATAATAATAATGGTACTACTACTACTACTACTACTACTACTACTACTACTACTACTACTACTACTACTACTACTACTACTACTACTACTACTACTACTACTACTACTACTACTACTACTACTACTACTACTACTACTACTACTACTACTACTACTACTACTACTACTACTACTACTACTACTACTACTACTACTACTACTACTACTACTACTACTACTACTACTACTACTACTACTACTACTACTACTACTACTACTACTACTACTACTACTACTACTACTACTACTACTACTACTACTACTACTACTACTACTACTACTACTACTACTACTACTACTACTACTACTACTACTACTACTACTACTACTACTACTACTACTACTACTACTACTACTACTACTACTACTACTACTACTACTACTACTACTACTACTACTACTACTACTACTACTACTACTACTACTACTACTACTACTACTACTACTACTACTACTACTACTACTACTACTACTACTACTACTACTACTACTACTACTACTACTACTACTACTACTACTACTACTACTACTACTACTACTACTACTACTACTACTACTACTACTACTACTACTACTACTACTACTACTACTACTACTACTACTACTACTACTACTACTACTACTACTACTACTACTACTACTACTACTACTACTACTACTACTACTACTACTACTACTACTACTACTACTACTACTACTACTACTACTACTACTACTACTACTACTACTACTACTACTACTACTACTACTACTACTACTACTACTACTACTACTACTACTACTACTACTACTACTACTACTACTACTACTACTACTACTACTACTACTACTACTACTACTACTACTACTACTACTATACTACTACTACTACTACTACTACTACTACTACTACTACTACTACTACTACTACTACTACTACTACTACTACTACTACTACTACTACTACTACTACTACTACTACTACTACTACTACTACTACTACTACTACTACTACTACTACTACTACTACTACTACTACTACTACTACTACTACTACTACTACTACTACTACTACTACTACTACTACTACTACTACTACTACTACTACTACTACTACTACTACTACTACTACTACTACTACTACTACTACTACTACTACTACTACTACTACTACTACTACTACTACTACTACTACTACTACTACTACTACTACTACTACTACTACTACTACTACTACTACTACTACTACTACTACTACTACTACTACTACTACTACTACTACTACTACTACTACTACTACTACTACTACTACTACTACTACTACTACTACTACTACTACTACTACTACTACTACTACTACTACTACTACTACTACTACTACTACTACTACTACTACTACTACTACTACTACTACTACTACTACTACTACTACTACTACTACTACTACTACTACTACTACTACTACTACTACTACTACTACTACTACTACTACTACTACTACTACTACTACTACTACTACTACACTACTACTACTACTACTACTACTACTACTACTACTACTACTACTACTACTACTACTACTACTACTACTACTACTACTACTACTACTACTACTACTACTACTACTACTACTACTACTACTACTACTACTACTACTACTACTACTACTACTACTACTACTACTACTACTACTACTACTACTACTACTACTACTACTACTACTACTACTACTACTACTACTACTACTACTACTACTACTACTACTACTACTACTACTACTACTACTACTACTACTACTACTACTACTACTACTACTACTACTACTACTACTACTACTACTACTACTACTACTACTACTACTACTACTACTACTACTACTACTACTACTACTACTACTACTACTACTACTACTACTACTACTACTACTACTACTACTACTACTACTACTATACTACTACTACTACTACTACTACTACTACTACTACTACTACTACTACTACTACTACTACTACTACTACTACTACTACTACTACTACTACTACTACTACTACTACTACTACTACTACTACTACTACTACTACTACTACTACTACTACTACTACTACTACTACTACTACTACTACTACTACTACTACTACTACTACTACTACTACTACTACTACTACTACTACTACTACTACTACTACTACTACTACTACTACTACTACTACTACTACTACTACTACTACTACTACTACTACTACTACTACTACTACTACTACTACTACTACTACTACTACTACTACTACTACTACTACTACTACTACTACTACTACTACTACTACTACTACTACTACTACTACTACTACTACTACTACTACTACTACTACTACTACTACTACTACTACTACTACTACTACTACTACTACTACTACTACTACTACTACTACTCTACTACTACTACTACTACTACTACTACTACTACTACTACTACTACTACTACTACTACTACTACTACTACTACTACTACTACTACTACTACTACTACTACTACTACTACTACTACTACTACTACTACTACTACTACTACTACTACTACTACTACTACTACTACTACTACTACTACTACTACTACTACTACTACTACTACTACTACTACTACTACTACTACTACTACTACTACTACTACTACTACTACTACTACTACTACTACTACTACTACTACTACTACTACTACTACTACTACTACTACTACTACTACTACTACTACTACTACTACTACTACTACTACTACTACTACTACTATCTCTACT
>JAWZYT010004860.1:0-2500 GCA_034508575.1 Petrolisthes manimaculis
GTGACAGGCATCAACCCCCGTACACAACAGTATTCTCCCTCACTCACAGTCACCAAGCAACACCAACTCACTAACAAATTATTAAGTTTAGAGAGATTGGAATACATACATATATAATGAATACACACATGGAAACACACACACACACACACAAATGTTCACCAACCACACACACACACACACACCACGCACACCAACCACATATGTACACAGTCAGACACATACACACACACTCATATACCAAACATGCATGCACAGTCAGACACATATGTACTGTATATATAAACATACACACACATACCAACTATGCATGCACAGTCACACACATACGTATTATACTGTACACACACACACACACACACACACACACACACACCAATACCCATACGTTCTTGTAGCTTGGAAGTGGTCAATAGACATGTCTGAACACGTTTGTAAGTTAGTGGTGAGTGTCTGGGACTGTCTAAACTTGGTTGGTCTCACGTGTAGCCAGGCAGGGGTAAGGGGTTGGTTAGGTCTCATTTATTTTGTACTTATTTCCTTTATCTTTGACACAGAGGGGTAGGGTTAGTTTGTTCTAATTTATTTTGTACTTATTTCCTTTATCTTTGACACAGAGGGGTAGGTTAGTTTGTTCTTATTAATTTTGTACTTATTTCCTTTATCTTTGACACAGAGGGGTAGGGTTAGTTTGTTCTTATTAATTTTGTACTTATTTCCTTTATCTTTGACACAGAGGGGTAGGGTTAGTTTGTTCTCATTAATTGTTGTACTTATTTCCTTTATCTTTGACACAGAGGGGTAGGGTTAGTTGTTCTCATTAATTTTGTACTTATTTCCTTTATCTTTGACAGAGAGGGGTAGGGTTAGTTTGTTCTAATTTATTTTGTACTTATTTCCTTTATCTTTGACACAGAGGGGTAGGGTTAGTTTGTTCTCATTTAGTTTGTACTTATTTTCTTTATCTTTGACGCAGAGGGGAACGTCGAGGATTAACTGGAAACATCATGAAAAGGGAAAGGTAGTTAATAATGTATTTTTTTTAATGTTGTATTATATGTTGGGTAATTTGTGTGGTTTGGTTTATTATATGTAGCTAATAATGAGACAGACATTTATCTTTCACTGTTGTATTGATTGTGTCTCTCTCTCTCTCTCTCTCTCTCTCTCTCTCTCTCTCTCTCTCTCTCTCTCTCTCTCTCTCTCTCTCTCTCTCTCTTAATCCTATACTTCCCTTACATTTATCTTCATTTCTTCATCATTACTCTTCATATTCTCCCCTCTCACACACACACTCTCACTCTCTCTCCTCTCTCTCTCTCTCTCTCTCTCTCTCTCTCTCTCTCTCTCTCTCACACCACACACACATCCATTTATAATAGTACCAGTTCTCTCTTCTCTCTCCCTCATTCATATCAAGTTCAAACACAGATGGTAACTTGGTCTGGCATATTGTGAATTGTATTAGTTGTGTTTGTGTGAAGTTGTGTATGCGGCACAAACTAATTCTCACGTACTGTACATACATACATGAATACCAACACATGCTTATATATTCATACTCATACATAACTACATACATACATAAATACATACATACATACATAAATATTTATCTCTGTATTCGACAACGTTTCTTAACTATTTATGATGTTATTTATTTATCTATTTTTTGCTTAATTTCTCTTTAATTCAATTTTTCGTCAATCATCTATCTATCTATTTATCTACCTGTCTACCTACTTATCTATCTGTCTTTCTTACATCCTTTCGTTTACGTCTTTCAACCTTTTCTCTTTACACAGAACATGCATCTCCTCTCACCTTTCCTTTCCCACACCCACACTCACTCTCCCCTCTTAAAAAACATCCACACCTCTCTCACATACACACACACAATTCTCTCTCTTTCTCTCACTTCCTTTTCACCCATTATTCTCTTCTCTTTCTCTTCCTTTCCTACATATATATTTCTTTCCTCTTGTCTCTTCTCTCACTTTAGCTCTCTTCCTCATTTTTCTTTTCTTCCTCTTTCTTATGTTTCTCTCTTTAGTTTTCTCTTTCTATATCCTTCACTCACTCTCACCTTCAGCCTCTCCCATTCCTGCTATCTCACTCTCTCTCTCTCTCTCTCTCTCTCTCTCTCTCTCTCTCTCTCTCTCTCTCTCTCTATCTATCTATCTCTATCTCTCTCTCTCACACACACACACACACCTTACGTCTCTCCTCCTTTTCCTCGACCTCTTTCCCGACAATTTTTTTCCTCTTTATCTTTTTATCACTCCTACCTTGATGTCTCTCCTCCTTCCTTTTCATCTTGTTTATCAGTTTATGTCTTTTCCACCTGTACCGCCCAGCCTCGACGCATCTGCATAAAAAAATAAAAAAAAGTATTCGTTTTTTTTTCGTTTGGTCTTGTTAACGATTGAGACTTTTTCGTTTTCATTAGCACTTTTTTTCGTGAGAGAGAGAGAGAGAGAGAGAGAGAGAGAGAGAGAGA
>JAWZYT010004860.1:5000-38176 GCA_034508575.1 Petrolisthes manimaculis
AGAGCATAATTTCATTCACATTACACCCAAAACCTTAACTCAGGCACTATTTTTTTTCTCCATTTTATGTTGTTTTGAAGTCGGTGTAAATTCGTACTGTTGACGGGGGAGTTCTCATACCCTTCATTCATTTGTATACTCAGTTAAGGAAGAAGTATAGTGTTGGCAAATCTGGAGCAACTGATTCCTCCAAACTATTATTCCAAGCAACAGGACACCATATGTTTGTTCATCTGGTCCTATTTCCTGGTATAATGTGTAGGAATCATGACACTCCAATGTAACAAAAGTGCATGAATTACCCTCTTCATTAAGGACCCTGTGATCGTGTATGATTAGACTTGGTGGCTTCTGCTTCCTCCTGACCATGCCATAAAATAAATAAGCCCCTTCGATATAGAATAGATGGCAATGTTTGAAGGACTCACTAACTTCATATTTCTTGACTATACATCGCATGGTTTCTGTTGTGGAGACTTGAAGAAATAATTAATGTTGCACCTTGAATTATTGTGTCAGGAAACAGACTAGTGCCTCAGTATATGGGAAAAATAATCGGTCTTTCAACAAGATATTAAGGTGTAAATTAAAATACACTCCAATTTCCTCTGCATACAAAACTAAAACTAATTACCCACTAATAAGGATAAGAGAGGGACACACAGACGTGGAGGAGGAGGAGTAGAGGGTTATTGATCGAAAAAGGATGAGAAAAGATAACAAAGGATGGAATGGAGGGAAGAAGAGAAGGAGACACAAGGGATGGAGGGAAGGAGGAGAAGAGACACGAAAGATGGAAGGAAGGGAGGGAGAGGTAGGAGGAAAAAAAGACACGAAGGAAGGAAGGAGGGAGGGAATGAGGAGAAGAGACACGAAAGATGGAAGGAGGGAGGGAAGGAGGTGAAGAGGACACGAAGGACGGAAGGAGGGAAGGAGGGAGGGAAGGAGGAGAAGAGGCGACACGAAGGACGGAAGGAAGGAGAGACACAGTCATCACCTTCACTGGACCAGCTACTGTAATAGAAGGCAAGGACAAGCAACTTTGGCCCCTTGCAAATGGAAAACTGAACTTAAAGAACAAAACAGAGGAAAAGAAGCAAGCCAGCAGCACGAGTCTGTCTGTCGGGTGAAAGTGGGACACAACAAATAGTAAAGCTGAAGAGGGACGAAGATGGAAGAGTTTAGGAGGGTAATTAATCTCTTGTTGTCAAATTGTTGGACTCCTGAATCCTCCAAATTAGGCCCTAGGCTAGAATAACACATAAATAATTTTTCTAACTGTCAAGCACGATGCACACACACAAAAAAAAAATATAATAATAATAATAAAAATGATAATGATGAAATAATAATAATTAATAATATACTTCTTGGTAAAGGAATTTTATCCATGTATAGCACAGTTCATCATGGGAACTCCACTAAAATATATCTGTGTCGGGGTGGTCATGATTCTGGTGATAGTAAGTGAGCTGGAGAAAAGACAAAATAAGGACCTGGAGAGAGAGAGAGAGAGAGAGAGAGAGATGAGAGAGAGAGAGAGAGAGAGAGAGAGAGAGAGAGAGAGGGAGGGAAAGAGAGAAAGGTGTATATAATTATAATGATAGTAAGAGAGAGAAAGAGAGAGTGAGAGAGAGAGAAGTGTATATAATTATGATGATGGTAAGAGAAAGCAATACAAAAGAGAGACCTATAGAGAGAGAGACGAATATATATAATTATTGAGAGAGAGAGAGAGAGAGAGAGAGAGAGAGAGAGAGAGAGAGATTAAACACTCACCTGCTTCCACTCCCACGTACTCTGGATACTAATATATAATTGTGAGTGTACGCGTCTCTATGTTAATAAGGGGGTGCTGGAGTAGGGGGACAGGCTTGGGGGGGGGGGGACTGGGGGGCTGCGGGAATAGGGGGAGGACAGGCTTGGGGTGTCTGTTTCATATGTCCGCAACTGTACATACTAAGAGTGTTATGTAGAGAATGATGATAGGAGTAATTCATATACTATAATTACGTGTGTGTGTGTGTGTGTGTGTGTGTGTGTGTGTAAAGAAAGTAAAATATAAATCTGCCTTTGTGTGGATTGGGTTTTTTTTATGACCAGTTTTTCTGTCGTTGTTGTAGTTGTGGTTGTGTCTGATTCTTATTGTTGTTGATGGTTGTTGTTGTTGTAGCTGATATAAACATTACATCGTGTGTCAGTTACTTAGTATGCCAAACCTACCTCATTATATTATATACCAGTGGTTTTTATATCAAATACTAAAGGTCGTGGTTTGTATTTTATTATTATTATTATTATGAGAAAATACCATACAATTTCATTAAATATTTGGTAACACATACATACTTGCGATTAGATAATAACACATACAAACTATCTTAGCGTTACTGCAATATTACATCGTTTGAAACCTGAAAGAAGGCCTTCTAAAATGCTTAATTAATTAAGGGAGAATTACTGTGTTTGTAAATCTGGAACAACTGCTTCCTTCAAACTATTCCTTTGCATCAGACCACCTTTACATTTGTTAATCTGGTCTAGTGTCTTAGCATATACTAACTTTCCCCCTTTACTTAAGTCTCAGTACTCCTGACACAGAAAATATAATTCGTTCTCACAACTCCAGCCAACAAAGTATCCGGTATTTTGTTGGTAAGCCATGCAGTTGTATTCAGGGTGGTTGTGGGGTTGTCCGTGTATCCAGAAAGGGTGACCCATGGGCATAGACTCACCCGTCACCCAGTGCCAGTTGCCCTCCTGCCCCTCGTCAGTGCCACCCATCCAGTACCCATAAGGACCAACTGTGGAAAATGGAGTTGATTACTGAGGTGTATGTGTGATGATGCTTCAACTGTATAGGAAGTGAAGGTTTTAATTAATGGCAAGTCATAATATTTTTTTTATCACAAATATAATTCTTACAATCTGGTGCGTCAATCAACGGCCTAATCATACAGTAGATGAATGGTACAGATGAAACAGAGAAAATTAATATTCATAGGCTTTTGGTATGTTCTGTACAACTTACATTACATTGACCCTTCAGGTATATATAGAGAACTTAACGATACAGAGAAATGATAATAGGCTTTTGGTACAGTCACGGTCAAAAGTCCTGCAACGGGTTAATGAAAGTGAGCCATGGGAGTGAATCATATGAACCAATTTTACACACATACAGTTACAGTTTCGCACCATTTTCGAGTCAGTTTCATTAGGAGGTGTTGCAGGACTATTGACCACGACTGTACAACTTACATTCCGTCGAGAGGTGTTGCCAGATGATGGAGAACTGATCACAGTCCTTCAGTGTTGCCAAGCCGGTTTCCTCAGAATTATCACCACTCAGAGACGTACAGAAATGCCTTGCGTCATGCCTGTATAGAAGTATTGTAATGACGAACTTTGGAAAACACAGCATAACACTTACATTAGACACGTAATGAGGAGAATAAGGGTGCATGCATATCACTATACTAAAATTATATAAATATTACCTTACTTTACCTCGAAATTATATAAACTTTACCTTACTCTATCTTGAAATTATACTACCTGTTACCTTACTTTACCTTGAAATTGTATAACCCTTACCTTACTTTACCTTGAAATTATATAAAACTTACCTTACTTTACCTTGAAATTGTATAACCCTTACCTTACTTTACCTTGAAATTATATAAACCTTACCTTACTAATTAAATAATAAGTAACTAACTAACTAACAAAAAAAACAAAAAAACTATTAACTATCTTAGAAACAAACATACAAACGGTTAGCTACAAAACTAACCAACACACAAACAAACGAATAAATACCTAACTAACAAAAAACCAGCTAACTAACAAACAAACGACTACCTAACTAACTAACCAGTTCAATTTGGTGTCGTGGACGTAGAAACAGTCCCCATCCAGTTCCCAGAAGGGTAGACTACACAAGGAGACTGGTTGGATACCCTCACCTGGGGAAAATAAAAACAGGTGTCATTAGTACAGGTGTGAGTGAGGGATTAAGTAAACAGGTATCATTAGTACAGGTGTGTATTGGGTTGGGTAAAACAGGTATGTATTGGGTTTGGTAAACAGGTGTGTATTGGGTTGGGTAAACAGGTGTGTATTGAGTTGGGGTAAACAGGTGTGAGTGAGGGGTTAAGTAAACAGGTATCATTAGTACAGGTGTGTATTGGGTTTGGTAAAACAGGTGTGTATAGGGTGGGATAAACAGGTATGTATAGGGTGGGATAAACAGGTGTGTGTTGGGGTTGGGTAAAACAGGCTTATATATATTTTTTTTTTCTTTTGGGGTGTACAGTACATAAGTCCACCTGTATACAAACCTGAGCTGGAAGTTAGACAAGCCAATGCAACGATGAAAAAAACGTGAAGAACAAACATCTTGTCGTGGAAGTGGTGGCAAGACGAGATAGAATTCACCGTCTTTTTTTGAGACAACCCGACCGATGTATACGTAGTAGTGGTGGTAGTAGTAGTAGGTGTTAATTCGTCGAGACAGTTAGTAGCAGTAGTAGTAGTAGTAGTAGTAGTAGTAGTTCTTTGGAAGGAGGTGAAATAAGACTAAGGTAGAGCATCACATGGTCGTCTATATATGTAACCCTTCACGTGTTTCAGAATAACCCTATTTCCACCTCGATAAAAAGATGAGATTAAGAAAATACTATACTTTTGGTACATACATTGAAGCACCTTGATTCCTCCACACTATGTCCGGAAACAGAACCAAATGGACAAATATAATCGATATCCTGTTGCCTTGGAGTGGTGAGGAAGAATCAGTTGCTCCAATGTACTACCACCTATACCCCCTTGAAAGATTTGAGAGCATTGTCTGGCCATGGCACTATTTCCTACATATGAAAGATACTGACGTCACACACATCTTCCTTGGTGGGAAAATGGAGACAATATGGGGCAATGGGTCGCTTCTCACACAGTGTTATAATTATATAATACTCTTCCACCATTATTATTATTATCAATCAATGTATCTTAAAAATTGCAACCTTTCCAAACTTTCAATTTTTTTTTAACCCATTCCAAACTTTCAAAAAATCTCAAAAAAATTTCATTCCATGATAAAAGAGTCCATTTCTATTTTGTTGGAATTATTGTTATTGTGATTATTGTTGTTGTTGTGGATAATGTTTGTTTTTTATGATTAAATTGGATCAGGGTCAGTCGATTTTCAGATCTTGAAAACAAAAAAGTTCCTATTATTATCCAAATATTTAGAACACACACACACACACACACACACGTACTCATAATTATCCATCAGCTGTTTATTTTCCCTTGGGTATCCCAATGTGGCCTCATTGATTACACTGCTATCACACATACACCCTCCATCCCTCCCTTCATCCATCCATACATCCATCCATACATCCATACATCCATCCATACATCCATCCCTCCCTTAATCCATCCCTCCCTCCCTCCATCCCTCCATCCATCCATCCATCCCTTCCTTAATCCATCCATCCATCCATCCCTCTATCCCTCCCTCCTTCCCTCCCTCCATCCATCCATCCCTCCCTCCATCCATCCATCCATCCATCCCTCCTTCCCTCCCTCCATCCATCCATCCATCCATCCATTAATTTCTTGTCCTTTACCCCTTTTTATAAATGGTCTAATTTGTAGTCTACTCTTCAAACATTTTTTTGTCTGCATAATATCCTTCTCCCACTCCTATGCGCACTTGCTTGTTTTCGTGTCAAATAATCTATCTGGGGGCTTGGTGCTTATTTCTATTGTAATAATAATAATAATAATAATAATAATAATAATAATAATAATAATAATAATAATAATAATAATACCTTCATCAGTACTATCGTCATCTTTACTATCACTCTATTTACTATCTCTTTACTACCACTCTTTACTATCACTGCCTCCACCACTATCATCATCATCACTTCTACCATTGTTCACTACTACCACCACCATCTATCTCTACTACCATCACTATAATCAATAATATTTCCGCTTTCATCATCACTATCATCGCTATCAAATGTTACCACTGTCATTTCCACCACGGTCATTGCCAGATAAAAAAAAGTATTGAAATGTCGTAATATGAGGGTTGTTTTTTTTAGATTTGATGGACAGTCGGAGGCAAAAGTCCTGTCGCCTCACTTGCTTCATCGAGGCACGCGATGTTCATAGACTCGGGATTATTAGGTGTAGAAAATGTGCGTATATCTCCTCCTTGGTGCATGGTCCCTTGAGCCCGCAGTCTTGTCATACCATATTTACTTTTTTAATATCTGATTTAATTTCATTCATTGTATTGTGTTTGTCCTACTTCATAGTGTTAATAATAATAATTGTTAATTGTTTTTACTTCGTATTTGGTTTACACCTGGTTTCTTACAAGGGAGTTATTAATATTAATTGTTTTAATTAAGTGTTCATTCAGATTGGCCATTCCCATTTGTCCCTAAACACCCTCTCGTTACAAAGACAACACCCCAAAGTGTCCATTTAACATCATTATATCGTTCTTGATTTGAAATTCATCATCTAGTGACTGTAAAGGGCAAGTAAAACCCATAACAGTTTAAAAAAGGTGTACATGGAAAAACACCCAGGGATGCCAAGAAACATGAAAACAACACCCAGTACACCCTGCCCACCCCAAACCAGTCTCCAGAAACATATCCATGCTCAATCCACTCACCAATCCATCAAAAAAAATTAAGAACAACAAACACTCTGCTGCATGCACGACCCCCTGACATCCACCCATCATCCGTCCCTTTTGACATATCACAGAAACTAGATGGATCCATCGTAGATACCTGCCCAGGATGCAACACAGCACCCCATTCTATTAAACACATTATGGAAGACTGCAACGCATACATGGACAACACAAGATACACTCACTGAGAGCACTGTGGGAAAGCTCGGTTCAAGCCATAGCCTTCCTCAGGAGTTCTGGGCTGCTCGGTCAAACAGCATGAGGAACTTCAACAACAACAACAACAACAAGGGTGGGAGAGTACAGCTGTGAGTGTTGATGCAGAAACTCTCACCACTCTCCTCCACCCTTTGAAAAATAATGATAACGAAATGGATAAATGATATTTGCCCTCACCATTACGACGCCGAAAAGAAATGGTGTTGGCAGGAGAGAGAGAGAGAGAGAGAGAGAGAGAGAGAGAGAGAGAGAGGATCTATTTTTATTTTTGCTAAAGGAAGTGAAAAATATGAAAAAACGAATGGATCGGTAAAGAGATTAATCTAATATATCTCTCTCTCCGTTTTCAATACAGTACAGTCTCCCCTTTTAACAATGATCTAAGTCCTTACAGAAAACCAGTGATCCATACAGGGTAAACTAGCCAAAGAAGCCTTACAAATAATTCTTTCTTTTTATTTATACACCGGGTTAGCGACAGTGATACTACGCTCATAACGTTGTGTTCTCGGAACCAGGAGAACTCGAACGATTTGGATACCCATCAATGTGTTCATGACGAATACCATAGCGCCCTCCTGTAACCTCATTTATCTTTAACCAACGGAGGTACAGTTGTGCACAGATGACTCGAGCCACCTCATCCACCAATATGCTGGTGTTGTTTGTATCTGGTAACAGTGGCAGCTATGAAATGGACCGAAATTCAGCCGTCTGCTGAAGCAAACCCAATTATAATTTGTCAATATGAGGATTTAACTGTTCTCTAATAAATATCATTTTAGTAAACGTATTATATTGATAATGAGTAACATGTTATAAACATTATGGACATATTTTAACCACAGTATTATAACACATATAATTAAATACTGAAGCTTTATTTCATGTGAGACAAACTGGTTTCGGTACTGATGCAGTATTCGAAAAGCGTGTTTCTCACATGAATGAATGTATCATTATTTGGATATATGTGTTGTAATATTGTTGTTTTGAAGGATAAATGGGGTTGGTTAAAAGAAGTTTAAAGATGTAATGTTAGGTTACGTTAGGTTAGGGTGAAAATTGGAGAGGATAGAAAAGAATGGCATGAGAAGATGTAATGAAGAGTGACTAGTTCAAAGACACAAGGTTTTTTTATTGAAGTATAAATGTGTTTGGTTAAAAGAGGTTTAGTAGTATAATGTTAGGTTAGGTTAGGGTGAAAATGGGGGAAATGGAAGAAAATGGTATGACAAGATGTAATGTAGAGTGACTAATTCTAAGGCACTTAAGTTTTTTGTTCAAGTATAAATTTTGTTGGTTAAAAGAGGTTTAATGATCAAATGTTAGGTTCGTTAGGTTAGGGTGAAAATGGGAAGGAATGGAAAAGAATGGAATGAGAAGATGTAGGATAGAGTGACTAATTCAAAGGAACTATTTTTGTTGTTTGAAGAATACATGAGGTTGAATAAAAAAGGTTTAATAATATAATGTAAGGTTACGTTAGGTTAGGTTAAGGTGAAAATGGGAATGGATGGAAAAGTCATTACATATGGCTAAATATCAATCATAAGCTTTATTATACCTTAGTAAGTATATACTTGAAAAAGAAACACCTACTCTTCATTGAATAATAATAACAATAAAGGTAAATGACAACATAACGTAATTAACAATATAATAATCATGACAATATTAAGATTCCGTCAATGTATGGTCCAACCTCCCTCAGCGTCAATCACTTCATCGAATCTCTTATGTAGGGATTCCAACATTCCTTCATCACCGTGCGACGTCTCATGATCTGAATTAAAAAATCAATCTGGTGTTTCGTTGTCCGAGGCTGAAGTGGTTGAGAAGGCTAGTGGACTGTGGCTGGCTGCGGGACACAACATTAGTCTAGCACTGTACACTCGTGATACATAATTTCTGACCAGAGTGTGAGGAGCAGAAAGCTTCGAATCGCGGTAGTTGCTCATTTCCCCATCCAGTGCACATAATTATAGAGGCTGAGTTCGAATGCAGGGTATGTGTGTGTGTGGTGCCTGCCGTTCGTATCTGGTCAGAAATTACGTATCACGAGTGTACTTTGGCGGTGACTTCACTGATCAGGACGGGTGAACTTTGTGCTCAAAGAATAGGTGTATGGTGTATGGTGAGGGGGAAGGGGATACAATTATTTGTGGGAATATGTTACACAAAATATATAAAACAGCTTGATGATAACAAAAATAGTAAAACGATCAACGATCTGAGGTGACATATTTAGATGGTTGACTGACTGTGAATGTTTTCTCAACCACCTTCCCTTCACCAGGTATAAAACATTGTCGTCATATATAATAAAATAGTTTTATAACTTTAAAAACACACTGAAATGTATATATATTTCAATGCAGCTGGCGGGGGCAATAGTAATCTCACTTGAGTATTGTTATTCTCGTAGTGTATATATAATATGTAGAAGCTGAATTGAGCAACAGTAACGCAACATAAGGGAAAGGAAACACAGAATGCATGTATGTATAATTCTCATGCAACTTTAATTATATTATTATTTTCTGTTGTATGCCCAACATTCCACCGTACGACAGTGTGGGTGGGTCAGCAACATTACCAAAGGCGGCTCAGGCAGGCCAATGTACAACAAGTGTCAGAGTGTAACTGTGTAAGTGTTGTCAGTTTGGCTCTGGCCGTGGTGGAGTGGAGGTGTATGCGCGCGGTCCTCTTTGCTCCTGTCAGTGACGACCATTTATGTTGGATCTCCCCTAATTTTTGGTAGTGAGGATATTCGAGACCGACTGGCTGGCTGACTTCTCTGGTTGGATAGTATATTACAGAGTTACCCACATCGTTAAAGTGAGTATATGGCTTTATGTTGTTGCTTCAAAATAATAGTAAATGTGTTAATAGGGAGTTGAAATTCCTACCTCCGAGGAGTCAACAAACATCCATCCTACCACCGTTGCATGGATGGGATGTGTTAGTGTTCTAGTCCTTTCATCCACTCTTCATTATTAGGTTGTGAACTGTCTTGACATTTTCGTATCTGTTCATTGTTATCCTGAATTAGGTGTGTGAAGCCGTACCATTAGGCTTAGTCGAAACTGACATATTTCATGTACTGTACACTCACAATACAAAATTAGTATCCTGGTCTTGTTGAAGTTTTGAATAATTTGACATAAGTAGTGATTCATTTACAACGCTTATTATCCTGTTTCATATATTCTTGAGCTCGCTTAATATTGGATCAGGCTATTCGAAACAAACCTGGATGCATATTTTGATCGCGAGTACGACCCAAAGTGTGAAGCCTCCATAAATTATACAGTATTGTTTATTTATATATTTTGCTTGTTAACTCGATCGTCACTGGATCCTGTAAGTCGATTAACCTGTCGAGTGTCGGGAGCTTGTTTCGTGGCATATCCTAGTCAGGAGGAATCAGAAGCCACCAAGACTCATACATGATCACAGGGTTCCTTAATATTATCCCCACCAGTATTTGTTGAAGTTGTAGTGTGCAGGGGCTGGGATGTAAATTATTGTTATATGCAATTGCAGTCATTACTATCTTAAGATTCATAATTACCGTGTGTGCGATTAGTTTCCTTGCAGACGGGTAGCCATGAGAGTCAGTCATGGGGTAGTTAGTAATTTGACCTTCTCAGGCCTAATTAGGAATATAATTATACTCTGTTTTAACCATCCCCTATCACAGGTAAAATTTAATTAGTTACGGAATTACATTCCGTGTTTGCATTTATCATGACAACTGTACATTGCCTTTTCATAATTAGGCTACAGTGGGTTATGGAATGACCATAGCTACCTGACCCATGCCATCCTCTCTCTCTTACATAATCCTCCTGTACCAATTACTTATATTGACAACTTTTGCTGTTCCTGTTTCGTCGCCCACGGACTCTGAAATGATCGAGGGTTTTGGTACCTTTGAGACTTGTATTGATATGATATCTATGCTGGAAACAGTGGCTATATAGTTTCGTTTTTATACATTTGCTTCTTACCAGTATATGTGTGTGTGTTATATTGAAGAGATCCTGGGTGTAGGCTACCTTAAGTTAAAAGTATATAATTATATAGCAGGAAATATCGTTCGATTCAATTATTGTGTGTGTGTGTGTGTCCTGAAGATATGTGTTTAGTACGTGAAAGGACCACTGTGTATATGTTGGGAAGGGGGGGGGGGGTAGCGTACATGTATGTAGGTAGGTACTCTGCAAACCGGTTTCCTATAAGAGAGAGGTGAGGTGAGATGAAAAGTAACGGGGGATGAGGTTTGGGCACTCACCTCACTCTACCTCACCTCTTACTCACCTCTCACTCATCTCACACTGCCTCATCTCTCATTCATATCTAGCCACCTCACCTCGCAATCATTTCACTAGCCTTCACTCATTTCACTTCACCTCAGTCATTTCACATGTTTTGCCTTTACTCACCTCACCTCACCTCACCCTACAGTCATTTATTTCACTTAACTTATTCCTCCGTATTGAAAGAATCTCCACGAGTGAAGTCATGTGTTTTGTTGGCTCTTCACTTTACAATAATTAGATTTTGTTAAAATTATTGGCAGATTGGACCATTAGGCATTGATTGGCTTGAAGTTCAGTTTATACTTTTAGGTTTTATTAGCTTAGAAGGCCAGTTTAACATAACGATTAGGCTTTGGTAAGGTAATAATTATGTTATGACTATTAGGCTTCAAGGGCATTTCAGCATTTGTATTACGCTCTGCAAAAGTTTGTTGTAAACGATTCAGCTTTAGTAGACAAACGAGTCGTTGTTAGAGTAAATTATCTCACCGCATGTTTTATGGGATGAGGAAAATGTGAATGTATTATTATTATTATTATTATTATTATTATTATTATTATTATTATTATTATCCAAGTTAGATAAATTATAAAAGTAATCTCGAGTCATGGAGGTGGATACAATGGCTTTAGAGAGGTCATACGGAACAGTCCCATAAAGTTCACTATTATCTCTCAGTAACAAGAATGAAGGTTGTACCCAAAGTTTGCATCGTCCGTGGGTTCAAACTGCTCCAGACTGATATGGCAAATTTGGGCATCACACACACACACACACACACAAAGAGAGAGAGAGAGAGAGAGAGAGAGAGAGAGAGAGAGAGAGAGTATCCATCATCGACTCAAGTATAATTATCACCATCACCATTAGGCTATCATCATTATCTAGTTCAGTGTAGGACAAAGAAACCTTCCCCTTAATTTAGTCTTCCCATCCACCACCACCACCCAGGCTTTAGGTTATCTTCTCATCTCATCTTTCCATCTGGACACGTATTATTCGTAAATAATCTTCGTAAGGTGTTTGTTTGATTTGTCTTACAACACAATGTATTTATTCTATGTTAGGCTAGTCATATTATATTACAACAAATTCCCAATCAGCGGTCATCCATCCTTCTTGGCTCCGAATGTGTCTTCCTAATTCCAAGATGCCATTACCACTTGGATTTAGTTCAGTAAGATAAGGGAGGTAACTTTTGAGAATTGGATATCATTGGAGTTCGAAAAGTGTAACCAAGGTTGTGAAAATCTTGTAGCTACAGTGCCGGTAGGATAATTTTATTCGGTTAGATAGTTTCTCTTTCTCTCTTTAACTATACGTAGTGATATGCAAGTAGGCCATGAATACAGTACTTACATGCACCCATCATAATAATTATAAAGTGTATAGCCTTTACGTAACATTACATTCGTGATTCCGTTTCACCATCTGTCAGTTGTGTTACCATTGCTTTGATGTGTAGGAGTAACTGTAGGCTATACAATTTTATCCACGAGTAAAATAGTGTGTGATGGTAAAGTACACGTGTGGGAATGTGTACGTGAAGGCTAGACTACTACCTGTGTGTTCAGTCGTGTAACGTGTGTTTTGAGTGTTGGCTGTGAGAGCTTCCTAACTGTCAGTCTGTCTGTCTGTCTGTCTGTCTGTACTTCACGCAAGGGTAAAATATATAGTAGTTTCAAAGCAGGTTCTAACACTTCCCACGGGCGTGAGGAATTTGAACATATATATATCCACTATACATAAAATTTATAACTTAAAATCTTAGTTTAATCTTAGTTCCATAGAATTTGTAAGTTTGATCTTGATCGGGTGAAATGTTCCAGTTGTTGCTTTTTTTTAGTTAGATAAAGTGGACAAATTCCCTGCGCATGCGACTCCTCAGAGATAATTAGATAACTACGGCAGGATAATGACAACACCAAACCACAAGGTACTTATTTACCCAACCTGAGACGCTTGGCCTCCCAGACGTCTTTGTCTCCACTCCAGGTGTACTTATGTCATGTATCCCAGGCTACACACACACACACACACACACACACACACACACACACACACACACACACACACACACACACACACACACACACATACATACATACATACATACATCCATCTAGCCTCATCTCAGCTTAGGCTATGCGGCTTTCCGGAATGAGGCGACATATACATAAAATATGAACAGGATATATAAATACAAATTAGTTCTACACACACACACACATCTAGCATCACCTCAGCTTAGTTTATGCGGCTTTCCGGAATGAGGCGGCATATAAATAAAATATGAACAGGATATATAAATACAAAATAGTTCTATATAGCCTACATACACACACACACACAAATCTAGCATCACCTCAGCTTATGCGGCTTTCCGGAATGAGGCGACATATATGTAAAAAATGAACAGGATATATAAATACAAAATCGTTCTATATACGTCACTATTAGGCTACAGCACACTACGCACACCATCACCTAATTAGTAACTAGTGATGTATTAATAAAGACCGTGGAGTGTAATAAGAACTTGTGGTGGTGTTTACAAATACATTATACATACACGGAACTCAATGGACAGTAGCCTAGTGAGAGAATGTTAAAAAAAAAATTAATAATAATTAACGGTTTATTTACATGGCAGTCAGAGACTGAAAATATACATAGGGGAAAAAATTACATTAATATTAATTCTTAATTCTAAGATCTATGGGCTACAACTTGGAGACATACAGTACATGTGTGTGTGTATGTGAGATAGAGAGAGAATATGTGTGTGTAAGAAGAGAGAGTGTGTATGTGAGATAGAGAGAGAATATGTGTGTGTAAGAGAGAGAGTATATGTGAGTGTAAGAGAGAGAGTATATGTGAGATAGAGAGAATGTATGTGTGTGTGTGTGTGTATCAAGGTCGTGTTGTCCATTACCGACGCCCACCATTGCGGACCTTTCTGCCGTCTGTCCGTTCTTTGCACTTTACCGTTCCGCCCAGCCTATGCAATGTAATACACACACACGCACATACAGGGTACATACACCTCTCTCTTTCACACACACACAGAGGGTATATAAATCTCTTTCATCTCACAGGCTACATACATTCCTATCTCTCTCTTTCTCTCTCACAGGCTGCATATATTCTCTTTTTTTCTCAGCTTTGTTCTTTTACCTCCTTAACCTTCCTTCTGCCCACTCCTCCTCACCTATCCATTATATTCCTTCACCCCGCCCCATCCCTCCTAGTCCACTCCCCCCCTACCCATGCACCTCAAAAACATCCCCATCCTTCCCTCACAACTCATTCACCCCCTCCCCCATTCTCACTACTACTCATTCACCCCTCCCTTATTTTCACTACTTATTCACCCCCCTATTTTCACTACTCATTCACCCCATTATTTTCACTACTCATTCAACCCCCCTTATTCTCACTACACCTCATTCACCCCGACCTAGCTGCTGCTATCGGTTACATTAATGTGTAATTATATCCTTCCTTGCACGTTTCAATTTATTCTGGTAGAGGAGATATAGAAAGAATAGACAGGGGGAAGAAGGAACTTCTCTTAGTTTTATGAATAGAGAGACTACAGAATATTGTCCAGAGAGAGAGAGAGAGAGAGAGAGAGAGAGAGACTGCATAGCCACTGTCCTGAGAGAGGGAGAAAAAGAAATATGTCTGTAAAGTTATTGTACGAGGAGTGGGATGGTTAGTTGTCAGTTGTTTATTATGCCGCCCTCAGCTGCACATTTGGTGGTCAGTCTCTTCCCGGGGACCTTCACGCTCTCCCTCCAGCCTCCTCATCTCTCCCACTGTCTGTCTTGCCACCTCCGTAGTTTATTAGAGTCCGTGAATATAAACAGTTGGTAATGGTTGTTGTAATAGTGGAAATAGTGGTTGTTGTTATGGTAGTTGTAGTGTTCATATTAATACCGGTAATGATAGAAGGAGACCTAGTTGTGTTTTTTGTTGTAGTTGTAGTAGTGGTGTTTATATTAATTCTGGTAATAGTAGTAGTAGTTGTTGTTGCTGCTGCTTTTTTTTTTTTTTTTAGTATTATAAGCTGGATTGGTCATGGTAGTAACATTTGTGTAAAAAGTCTAAATGATTAGGTTTTCATCGTCATAGCAAATTTTACGTGGTCACTATATTAGGCTATTTTTAATTTTAATAATAATTGTGCAGTTCTTATTATGGATGTTATCTTTACTCTTGCTTAATTTAATCCCTGCTGTTGCTAATTATTACTCTTGCATGTTTTGATCACTGAGGAGTTATTTCTATGTATGATTACCCTTGCTTTTTTTTTATTTTGATATATGATTAGGCTACTCTTGCTTGTTGTGATCACTGCTGTAATTTTTATGTATGTTATCACTGCTGTTGCTTACTTTAATCACTGTACATCACGACTTTCTTCAAAACAACCCACCAAATAGGAAAGCTGCTGAAAACACGTGAGAATGGACCAAGGTGTGAGGTTTGTGTCCGAGATAATTGAATAACGTGAGAGAGAATTAAAACATTTGCGTCGTGAGTGAAAGTAGCCGCTCACACACACACATACATACACACATTCGGTTAGCCTACTAATCAGCATTTCCACATCCTACCCTCAGTTGTCTACAAAATAATCTGTTTGGTCGAGATATAATGGTCACTCCAACATTTCTGTACGTCTCTATTTCTTTGTTTTCGTGTTTGTATACTTGTGTATGTATATCTTGTTTGTATTCTTGTGTATGTATGTCTTGTTTGTATACTTGTGTGTGTATGTATGCCATGTATGTGTAAAGTAGCCTAATGAAGTGTGTGTATGTGTGTGTGGCTACAACAATGAAGTGTGTGTGTATGTGTGTGTGGCTATCATAATGAAGTGTATGTGTATGTGTGTGAGGCTATCATAATGAAGACTGACTGTGTGTGTGTTTAAAGCCTAAAGTAGCTATATCCCCCTCCCCCTTCCCCTTCTCCTTTTACCACCTTGTTGCCTACCACCTGCACCTTCCAACTTGCAAATGTCCGTGCATGGAAATTAGTAGTAACGGTAGTGGTGGTGGGGGGGTGAGAATGGTGGTGGTGGTGGAGTAGGCTAAAGGGTAACTGACGAAGTACTGTACTTAATTAAGCTACTTGATTTGGTGGTGAGGTAGGTGTTGGTGATGGTGGTAAGAGTGGTGAAGGGGAGGGGGGGGGGGGTTGAAGATTGTGGTGATGATTGAAATATTATGTTGTAAAATATTTTGTGTAAGGGTAGCCTAGGTGTCATGTGGGATTTTGGTGGTGATTGAGATGGTGGTGAAATGGGTATTTTGATTGAGATGGTGGTGAGATGGGTGGTTCGTTGGTTGGTGATGATTGAGATGAAAGTGGTGATAGTGGTGACATAAGTGTGGGTATTATTGTTGTTGTTTTGAGGTAAATAAAGGAGATAATGTGCCTGATAAAGGGATTGTTGTGGTTGTGGTGAAAGTGATATTGGTGTTTTTGTATGTTGATTAGCCAAGAGTGGTTGGTTGGTGGAGAAGGTGATTGGAATTAAATGAAGAGGTGGTGGTTGTTGTGGTGGTGGTTTTGGTGGTGATGGAAGGTGGTAGTTTAAGTGGGAAGAGTGGTTTTTAAGGTGAGAGTGGAGGTTGGTTGGTTGGTTTGGGCAGTGGTGGTTTTTGAGGTGGGGGTGTAAGGTGGTAGGTAATAATAGTGGTTGAGGTGGAAATATATGTTTTGGTGGTGGTAGTGGGGGAAGTGTTGTAAGAAGGATGAAAATAATGAATGGTATGATTATAGTAGTGATATGGTGATGATAATGGTGTTGTGATTAAGATAGAATTTATAACAATGATGATAGTGATATGGTGATGATGATGGTGTTATGATTAAGATGTAAGTATGTTTGATGTGATGTAATGGTGTTAGTGTGGTTGTGATGAGTGCTAGCTGGTGTGATGTGGATATTATCATGACTAGCCTAGTGGTGGTGATGGAGGTGGTGAGGGTGGGAAAGGGATGGGTGCAGTTGAGGGTGGAGTAAAGGGCGGTGGTGGTGGTGGTCAGTACAGTTAAGGAGAGAGAGAGAGAGAGAGAGAGAGAGAGAGAGAGAGAGAGATAGAGAGAGAGGGAGGGAAAAGGGAAAAGAAAAAAATGAAAGAAAATGATGGACGGAAGAAGAGAGAGAGTAGGAGGGGGAGGGGGAGATGGAGGGGACATAGAGGGAAAATGGAAGAAAAAAAACGATGGAAAAGGATGGGAGGAAGAGGAAATTCGCAGAGAGAGAGTGGGGGGGGGAGACAGGAAGGAAGGAAGAAAGAGAGTGAGAGAGAGAAGGGGGGGGGGAGACAGGAAGGAAGAAAGATACTGAGAGAGCTAACCAACAGAGAGTAAAGTTATTATATGGGAACCAGTCCACCACAACCAGTTATAATGTCCACCTTGCCATGTGTGTGTGTGTGTGTGTGTGTACTCTATATACCACACTGTTCCAGGCAGCAGAATTAACAGGTGTGTGTGTACAACGTTGGTAGGATAAATCTGGAGCAACTGATTCCTCCAAACTATTCCAAGCAACAGGACCCCATTATTTTTTGTTCATTAGGTCTTGTTTCCTGGCATACCGTACGTTAATTGGAGGAATCAAGGAGCTCCAATGTACCAAAAAAAGTATTGTATATATACCCCCTTAACAGGTGTGTGTGTGTGTGTGTGTTACTAAATGATTGTGTGGTGGTGACCTCATCAGTATTCAGGCCTATAATAGTTCGTCGTGGGTAGATGAGGTGTACAGTTGATTCCACATTATTTATAAAGTTTGCAGGTACTCAATGCCACTCATGGAAACTTAATTTGTCTGTGAAGATATGAAAATAAATTACAGTCGTGATAATTGATGTAGTAGTATTCCAAGCTCTCATTAAATCTGATGGCTGGTCTGTTGTGAAGAATGGCCATATTTCTGTATATTATATCTTGTTATAAATGTATTCGTAAGTTTGCTTGTGTACCTATAGATTAACAATGCAAAGTAATATATATATATATATATACGGTATTTGGTATACGTTACGGTACTCTGAGCATAGTTCGTTGACAAACATGAAGAAAGAATATAAGAGAAAAATATATTTACCTAATTTTTGTCCCACTAAAAGATGAAGTAAAATGAAGAGACACATAACCTACTTTCAACTTCACTAATTGAAGTATTAAATAAAAAATCATAACCTACTTTCAGCCTTATTAATTGAAGTATAAAATAAAAAATCATTACCTACTTTTTTTAGCCCCACTGATTGAAGTATAACACACACACACACACACACACACACACACACACACACACACACACACATAACCGACTTGCAGCGTTCATGACCGATAGAACTTAAGTAAAAATAGTGTGACAAAGCCTTTTAAAGAGTTCACTACGTCACCATCAGTCTTCCATTTGTATTGCCAACATCTTCTCATAACAGCACCATCATCACACCTGCAGTCTGACAAAAGCCACAACACACACACACACACACACACACACACACACACACACACACACACACACACACACACACACACACACACACACACACACACACACACACACACACACACACACACACACACACACACACACCACCATCTCGACGCACACACCTCCATCCCTACATACACAAACACACACCATTCCAACAAACACACACACCTCCATCCCTATAAACACTCACACACACACACACCAACACACACACACACACCTCTATCCCGACACACACCTTGGTTTGGTTGGGAGGCAGCAAACACAAATATCGTACGATTCTTTTATCTATCGGTAAATATTAAATTAACACTAGGCTACAATAGACCTTAAATTGGAAAAGCAACGGAATATATTTTTTTTTTTACGTACGGGTACTTTTTTTTTTTTTTTTTGCTACTGATGCAGATAAGAAATAGATGGGCAGTTATAATATGATAGAAGAGTTATGATATGATACAGATATAATATAATGGTAGTTATAAGATACGGTACCTTTTACTACGGTTACGAACGGTACTGTGATGTTATGAAAGGGAATTACAGCTTCACGTCAAACATTCCTGCATAGTGAAAATGAAGTGAAGCGAGACGAAAACATAAGGAGGAGAAGGAGAGGAGAGGAGAGGAGGAGGAAGAGAGGGAGAGGAGGAGGAGGAGGAGGAGGAGAGGCAGAGGAGGAAGGGGGGGAGGAGGTGCTATTCAATGAGTAATGAGTGAGTGCGTGAGTGCTCTTAACACACTCATGCTTGGCTGGCTCCCCGAGTGTGCATGTGTGTGTGTATGTCAGTTCTACGGAGAGTTCCAACACAATTGAGTGTGTGTGTCAGTTCTACGGAGAGTTCCAACACAATTGAGTGTGTGTGTGTTCTACGGAGTTCCAACACAAACGAGTCTGTGTGTGTGTGTCCTACAAAGAGGTCCATTTGGTCTTTGTCTTCAGTCTCCAGGTCGGCAGTGGTAGGCTAGGTGGGTGTAGGTGGGTGGGTGTAGGTAGGTGGACTGACCTCAACTTAATTCTTTGTGTGTTTGGTCTGAAAGGAAGGAGGTGGTAACGTTAGGTGGTCTCATTCTTGTTGTTGGTACTGTACTGTACTACTGAATCCTCCATACTGTGTCAGGAAACAAGCAGATCCCTATTAGTTACACTGTGGTGATTTGTCTCCTGGGATAGTTTGGAGGAATCACAAGCAATTTTTTATATCAACTAGAGGCTCTCGCTTTACTTAACATGTACCGTACAAAGTGATGGTTGTTGTCACTAGAATTTGATCTCTCTCTCTCTCTCTCTCTCTCTCTCTCTCTCTCTCTCACACACACACACACACAGGTCTCTTCATCACCTAAAAGATTCGGTCTAGTACACAAAATTCGTCACACAGGATTCGGTCTTGTTTCTCATCATTACAAAAAACTCACAGATTCGGTCTAATACTCACGGATACATTATAAGTCACGTTGGATTCCTCTGTATTATTGTTATCCTTCCTGTCTCATCTTCAACAGCTGTCTCGGGTTTTGGTTGAATTATCTGTCTTGATTATTTATTTATTTATTCATTTATTCATTTTTATATATTTATTATTTTTTTGCAGACTAGTATCGTAATTTAATATACCCCACACTCCCTGCCTTCTTTCTTGACAACCTTTCCCTGACTTCTAACTTTTCCTTCCCTCCCTCCCATTTCTCCCTCGATTATTAACTCTACCCCTATTGCTTGCCCCCATCTACTTAACGCCCCCTTCCCTCACCACCACTACCACAACCCACTTCCTGACTCTGACTACAGCTGGTCTGACTACAGCTGATGTAGTCAGAAAAAAAATGGAGGTAAATGAGTCCTTCACATATAACCACAACACACCACTACCTGAATGGAAAGAGCTTGTTGGAGAAATCAGAAGCCTCCAATTTTCATACACAATCACAGAGTTCATAAGGGCCACCACCACCAACCCGCTATCCAGGACACACACACACACACACACACACACACACACACAAAATGTATGTAAATGTAAACTTGACCATGCAGAATTTAGTTCACCTCGGTGTCTTATTTTTAACTTTGACTACTTTACAAGGGGTGGAAAAAATATATTACCGGTTTCTCTACACATTTTACCATACATACACCAGGTGAAATAAAAATATATATATACATACACAATTTGCTTGAAACACTCGCCTCACTCACCTATCTCTACACGTCATCCATCTACACTCACCTACTCTCACCCATCTACCCAAGCCTATACAATTATTCACCCGTTCTCACCCATCTACATTCACCTACACTTCACCCGTTCCCACGCTATACTCACCCACTATGGCTCTCACCCCTCACTGGCCACGCTAATGACACTAAGGTAGTGTAATTTAACACTGTAATTTCCACATGACTGAGAGGATGAGAGATTTGACGGATTTGACGGGAAGCAAGTAGGGAGGGAGGGGAGGGAGAGGAGAAGGAGATATGTAGGTGAACGAGGAAGAGAGAAAGAGGGAGAGGTAGGGAAAAAAAGGGGAGGAAAAAAAAGGAGGAGCAGCAAAATGAGTAGGAGGGAGGAGCAGAAGGAATAGGAGGGGAGGGAGGAGCAGCAGAAGGAGTAGGAGGGAGGAGGAGCAGAAGGAGGGGCAGGATCAGCGTCCTGGGAAGTCAACCAACCTGCACCTGTACCTCTGTATTCAAGGTCGTCAGTCATGCCAAAACAGAGAGAGAGAGAGAGAGAGAGAGAGAGAGAGAGAGAGAGAGAGAGAGAGAGTTCGGAAGGAAAAGGGAGAAATCGAAGTGGGTGGTACGGAGAAGAAAGAATGTCATAAAAACCATACACCATAGCCTACTCGATCACTAACTTGGCTTCTGTTTCCTACCTGCATGCTGGGTTCTCAAGGGAATTAGGGTTGCTTGGTTGGCAGGTTGGGTGGGTGGGGCTCAGGTGATGCAAATGCAATGTTTATATTTATTGATATGTATGTGTGTGTGTGTGTGCAAAAGGAGTTGGCATCTATTCAGAAACACCTGTAGAGATAGAAAGATTATGTACATTTTATACAAACTTATTGAATGCAATGTTGTTTGACTGTCGAGAATTGAGTGTGGCATTTGACTCAGCTTTCAATTTATTTTTTTGGTATTTACTTGTGTCTTGCCATTGTTGTTTTCTTATGCAATGCAGTTTTTATTTCTGGATGCTGCACGTGTTGAGATCTGATTTTTATACTTGCATTTTTGTAAACACACATCTCGAAATACTGGAAAAATAAGTAGACTGCATATCAGAGAATTGCTTAAGGGGGTGCGGGAGTAGGGGACAGGCTTGAGGGGGGGGGTAGAAAGCCTGCCCCTATTCCCGCATCCCACTAACCCCCCCCCTTCCAACCCCTGTCTCACTACTCCTACACCCTCCTAAACCCCCACACCCTCCTAAACCCCCACAAGCCTGTTCACCCCCAAGCCTGTCCCCCCCCTAGCCTGTCCCCCCCCTATTCCTGCACCCCCTTTAGTTCATGTAATACAATCATCACCAACAGTAATAATATATAGAAGTTTTGGAGTGAATAGTTTCAGCTGTTGCATAATTTATTGGCTGTGTTTTCCAAAGTTTATTATTGTTGTTGTTGATGATTGGACACAACAACACCGACCCATCGTTTCGAATAAATATAATTTCGAATAATAATTTATGTACAAACTGGGTTTTTTTCCTTTTTGACTCAGAGAACTTTATACAAACTCCAAGTTGATGTTACAGAACGAGGCTCACTATACGATTTATTATTATTGATATTATTATTATTATTATTATTATTATTATTATTATTATTATTATTATTATTATTATTATTATTATTATTATTATTATTATTATTATTATTATTCCTATTATTATTATTATTATTATTATTATTATTCCTATTATTATTATTATTCCTATTATTATTATTATTCCTATTATTATTATTATTATTATTTATGTTTAGTGATTTGTAAGACTCAGAAAGGATTGGGAGAAATCAACCTGTGTGTGTGGCCGTGAAATATTAGTATTGTTTGCCTTCAGTGACTGGACCAGTTTGGGTCTGGTTAATAGGTATAAGGTCGCTAGGCCGGTCTGGTCTGGTCTGGTGAGGTGAGGTGAGGTGAGGGAGGTGTGGAGGTCGAAAAATATCACTTCCTTTTAATTGAAGTCCTTGAGGGATGTTGTGCTTCACTGACCCTCTTGATTCTCTAAGTACGGTATATATATTTGTACTACTACTACTACCACCACTACTACTTCTACCACCACTACTACTACTACCACCACTACTACTACAACCACTACTACTACAACCACTACTACTACAACCACTATTACAACCACCACCACCACCACCACCACTACAACCACCACCACCACCACAACTACCACCACCACTACTACTACTACCACTACCACTACAACCACCACCATTACTCTTGCTACTACTACTACCATCATAATATTTTCCTATTATAACATCACTGAAGGGCGCGAAGGCATGCATCCTGTTTTCTGGCAAACCGAGAGAAAGTCAGTGAATTGTGACCGAATGGCGAGTGAGTGAGTGAGTGGTGGGCGGGCCAGGAGTGCCACGCCCTTCCTACCTTAAGGCCACGCCCCCCTCTCCTGCCAACCCCAATGACATCACACAGTCACCCACTTGTAGTTGTTAGGCTACTTACTATGACTTATATAACGTGGCTTCAGGAGTAGATTAATGATATAATTATTCGATTCTTTAATTATTTGAACAGAAAAATAGCCAGATTGAATAAGGAATAGGCTATAAAGTTATATTAGTTGTCAATAATAATAATAATAATAATAATGATAATAATAATAATAATAATAATAATAATAATAAAGACAGTGGTCCCAGTGTCTGATGTTTTCATATACTTGGCAATAATAATAATAATAGTAATTATTATTATCATATAAATAAATAAATAATAATAAAGCGAGTGGTCCCAGTGTGATGTTTTCATATATACGTGTGTTTGAGTTGTGACACAGATTCCTGAATGAGATACACTCCAGAAGCCTGTATAATATTGAATATACTTTGGGAGTCATTGATCATTCACAACAACATTATTCTTGATCAAATAGGTTGCATCCTCTCATACTTATTTATATATATTTTTTTTTTTTTTTTTTTTTTTTGTGTCACGTTCTTTTTTTTTTTTTTTTTAAGTCTGTTATTTTTGTTTATATATATATATTTTATATTGGAGAATTTTATTGTGAGATAGTGATAAATTTCTTTCATCACAGATAGATAGACCTATAGGCTATATATATTCTTTTTCATTTCGGATTTTTTTAAAGATACCAGGTAAGGATAAGACTCGTCAGCAACAGATTGTCTATATGTCCTATATATAAGAAAAAATATTACAATAATGTGTTCAAAAAATAAATACATTGAGATATTCTATTGTGTTGACTAGGCAAATAAAATTGTCTGCGTAAATAAGACATCTGATTTTACTCCCACATTCATGGAGATGTAGTCAGTGCTTATATACCAAGAGGTTTGTTTTCGTACATGTGTGTGTGTATGTGATTTGTTTTCGATTTGTGTACCCACTATTTTTTTTTTTTTTTTTTTTTTTTTTTTTTTTTTTTTTTTTTTTTTTTGCTACATGTTTCTTTCTCTTTGTTCAAGTGAAGAAATAGTACGGAAGCGAAAAGTTGTCTCAAGAAAAGACCCACTTCCTCCTCCCCGCTTGAACATTTGAACATGAACACACTGTGGAATAAATAGCCTGTATAATATTATATGGAAACCGAAGGGGAAGCTGGCATCACCTATACTATTCCCTATAGTATACCCGCCTTTCGGAAACGTCCAAAACTTAATCGCAAGTTTTGGAATTCACACGTAAAGATATTCACAAGACTCTGTAATCGCACGTATAGACTGTAATCGCACGTATAGACTGTAATCGCACGTATTGACTAATCGCAAGTATAGACTAATCGCACGTATAGACTGTAATCGCACGTATAGTCAGCCTAGTTGTGGACCGAAGACAATCATTCTGACTCTGCCTCCGTGGTCCCTCCCTGTCCGTGGCTACAGTTTTGTTTTCGTCCTTGAATCCACCACCAACTCACTCACAGCATGTATGTCTCCTGGTGGTTGGTTGGATGTTGGACCTGTTCTTGGGCTGGCGGCGGCTCATCCATTTATTACGTAGATTTTCCTTTAGATTCGGTGGATGGTGCGGTGTATTATCCTACTATAGCCTAGCCTAGTGGTTGGGAAGGGAGTGTGTCTGTTTCTATTTGGCTGTCAGGTTCTAGGCAAGTTATTGTGGAATGTCTTAAAATGTATGTAGTTATTTATTTATTTATTATTGTAATTATTATTATTGTTATTATTATTATTGTTTATTATTATTGCTTATCATTATTTTTGTTTATTATTATTATTATTGTTATTATTATTATTATTATTACTATTATTAATAATAATAATATTATTTACAAAGTACCTGGAGTGCTTAGAGATACAAATGCCCTCCTTCAAAATATAAAGGCTACACCTGACAACAAACGAATTCCCCAGTAACCTGCATTATAATAGTAAAGGGTCCGTCTAAAAACATGTTGAGGGAAGAATCATTAGCCTCCAATTAGCCATCAACATAATATTATCCCTTTAATTAAGATGGATTTATGCACGGCACCTGTGAGAGTGACAATTCATTAATTAACCTTGGCCACCTAGAATTTTCTGCAGCCTTTTTAAATCGTCTAGCGTTAGTCAGTGTGTATATAGTCTATCTTAGAAGAGTTTGAGAGAGAGATAGAGAGAGAGAGAGAGAGCGCAAGGAACCCAAGAAGTGGTCAGTAGTGTGATGCCAGACGTAAGAGGGAAACCTACGTCACCAAACCCCTCCCTCTTTACCTCTCCCTCCATCCCTCTTTACATCCCACCCCAACCCTACTGTACCCCTCCTCCCCATTCACTCTCCCTCCTCTTCAACCCCTCTCCACCCCTCCTACCAACCCCTCTCTCACCTACCCTACCCCATCTACCAACCCCACCATCACTCCTTCATTCCCTACCTCCCCTCTCCCTTCCACCACCTTCTCTCCCCCTCCCACTCCCCCTCCCCTTCCCCTTCTCGTTGGCATTCTTTCTCCCTTTCTTTCCTCTCTGTCATCACTCCACTTTTACACTATCTCCTCCTCTCCTCTTCTCTCCTGTCCCCTTCTCTTCTGTCATTTTTATTTATCATGATGTTGACTTTAAGTGGAGATGATCTTGAGGCCCACTGACTGATTCTAATGAGACAAGAACATTACCAAAACAAATATTAGGCTACTCAAAGCAAAGGAAGTAGCAGTCACAGAATATCACACATTATTTATTAATGTAAGGCCATTTTGTAGGTCTGTCTGTCTGTATTATTAGCCTTGTGGAATTTGATAGGAATTGGTTTGTTGTATTTTGAAAAGGTGTATATATATATATCGTGTAGACCCCCATCCTCTCTCTCTCTCTCTCTCTCTCTCTCTCTCTCTCTCTCTCTCTCTCTCTCTCTCTCTCTCTCTCTCTCTCTCTCTCTCTCTCTCTCTCTCTCTCTTTAAATTCCTCCACGCCCTCCTCCTCCTGGCTCCTCCTGCGGCTCTCCTGCATCCTCCTCCTCCGTTTTTTCCTCCTTCTCCATATTCTTTTCCTTTCCTCCTCCTCCTCCTCCTCCTCCTCCTCCTCCTCCTCCTCCTCCTCCTCCTCCTCCTCCTCCTCCTCCTCCTCCTCCTCCTCCTTCAAGTTCCCTTCCTTCGTCATCTTTCTTTTTTATCATCTCCTCTTCCTCCTCCCTTTCCCTTCTAAGCCTATATTTTCTCCATCACAATAGCAAGTTTTCCTCCGTCCTCTGGTCAAACTGCTATCAGAGGGTTTGAAGACACCGGTGAATCTATAGTGAAGGAATGGAAGGATGAAGGATGGTGATCGAAATAACAATATGTACCCTAGGATAGAATGATAGTTGAGTATGGAAAGATAAAATTGAATATAGAATGATAGAATTGAATATAGAATGATAGAATTGAATTATAGAATGATAGAATTGAATATAGAATGATAGAATTGAATATAGAATGATAGAATTGAATATAGAATGATAGAATTGAATATAGAATGATAGAATTGAATATAGAATGATAGAATTTAATATAGAATGATAGAATTGAATTATAGAATGATAGAATTGAATATAGAATGATAGAATTGAATTATAGAATGATAGAATTGAATTATAGAATCTTATTAAGTTGAGATTCTCTTGTTGGTAGAATTGGAAGGCTACTGAAAAACAGTAGCCTATAATAATTATTATACCGTATCTAATCATCTTTTAATTCGTTATCAATGTCAACACCCCACGATGTATTTATTTATTATTTTTTATTATTATTTATTTTTCTTATTTATTTTTATATATTTTTTTTATATATTTATATATTTATTTTTTATATATATATATATTTTTTTTTTTATTATTAATATTTTTTTTTTTTTTATTATTATTATTTTTTTTATTATATTCACCCGAGGAGAAACCACCACAGGCACTACTAAGAGTATAAAGACAACGGGTCAAGGTCACAGTGGCCCATTTTACACGACCTTGCCTCCCACCACTACCACCACCACCACCAGAAACAAGTCACTGTGAGGGAGAGTGGTTGGTTGGTTGGTTGGTTAGTTGGTCAGCTGGGTGTTGTTATAATGGGATTGTGGGCGGACGGGTTCGATCTTTCTGTTCCTCGCGTGCCCTGTGGTGTGATGAGGACTTGGGTTTATGGGTACAAATTGTGTATGTGTGTGTGTGTGTGTTGATAGTTTTATAGGATCAAGTTTATAGGTACAAAGTGTGTGTGTGTGTGTGTTGATAGATTTTAGGGTTAAATTTATAGGTACAAAGTGTGAATGTGTGTTGATAGGTTTTAGGGTTTATGTGTGTGTGTGTGTGTGTGTGTGAATGCATGCTTGCTTGTGTGCATGTGTGTGTGTGTGTGTGTAGGTGTCCAGGTGTGGCTTAGTGCCTGCCAAAAGTGTAGGAGGGACAAGTCTTCTCTCTCTCTCTCTATCAACAACACCTTCTCCACCTCTTTATCCTCTCTCTCTCTTTCTCCTCTCTCCCTCTTTCTCTTCTCTCGGCCTCTTTCTCTTCTCTCGCCCTCTTTCTACTCTCTCCCTCTTCCTCCTCTCTCCCTCTCCCTCTTCCTCTTCCTCCTCTCTCCCTCTTCCTCCTCTCTACCTCCTCCTGCATTGTTTTGAGTACTGATTTAGCTGCATTGTTGTCATTATTGCATTGTAGTAGCATTTGTCCTTGTCACTGCTGTCATCTCTGTTGTCTCCATATTATTGTCCTTATTTTTCCATTACCGTTGTTTTTGTTGTTACTGTTGTCCTTTGTGTTATATTTTGAATCAAGGAGTTTCCCAGAGGACAGGCGGAGCGAAAGGAATTTAATTTACTGAATAATACACTTTTTGATACACTCGGATACCATTAATTAAGGGGAAAATTTTATGTTGGTATATCTGGAGCAACTGAATCCTCCAAACTATTCCAAGCAACAGAACACCATTAATATGAATGAATTTCCCCATCGTCAATACGCTACATTCTGGTCGTGTAAAATAAGTATGGGTGCACTTGTTCACGTGACGCCTCTGACGACTGGTGGTGGAAGGAGGCCGGATCAACAACACGAGCTAAGGAGGTGGTTTATAGTTTTAAGGATATTATTACCGAGCCCCCACCCTATGTTATGTTACTGAGAGAGAGAGAGAGAGAGAGAGAGAGAGAGAGAGAGAGAGAGAGAGAGAGAGAGAGAGAGAGAGAGAGAGAGAGAGAGAGAGAGAGAGAGAGAGAGAGAGAGAGAGAGAGAGGGAGGGTGAGAGAGAGAGAGCTGCCTGATAGTTTTTTGATCGACTGTACATGATGCAGGTGGCAACTCCTCCCTCTGGGGCCGCCTTGGAGAAGAATAATTACCTTGTCTTTTCCACTCAAACAAAATATAAATATGCAAATATATCTGCATCACATGAACAACGAGGTGAGTGAGGCCGAGGACGGGGTGGGGCGGGGCGAGGCGGGGTGGGACTGGGTTGGGTAGGGAGGACTTGGGACTGGGTTGGGTGGGGCGGGGTGGGACTAGGTGGGGAGGACTTGGGGCGGGGTTGAGTTGAGTCGAGTTGGAAGTGGTGAAAGAGGTTTGGGCTAGTCAGGGCTGGGTGGAGTTGGGTTGGGGTTGGGTTGAAAGTGATGAGAGAGGTTTGGGATGGACAAGACATGCAGGGCGGTGTTGGGTTGGGGCGGGGTTGGGTTGGGGAGGGGCTGGGCTGGGCTGGATTGAGGTGGAAATGAGTGGAGGGGGAGTATCCAAACCACACTTAATATATTTGTGTATAAAAATTCCTACTGTTGCAACTTGTTCGTTATACAATTAATGCACTTTTCTTAAGCCTCTGAAGTTTGAGTTTGTGTTTGCTGCTTCATCTTTTATTTATTTATTTATTGGCGCTAAATATACATAAATTAATGTCGCCTTACGAAGATGATTTAGTGTTGTGAGTGTTAGAGGTCTTGTCCTTTTTCATTAATCTAGACGAACTTAAACAACAACAACAACAACACACACACACACACACACACACACACACACACACACACACACACACACACACACACACACACACACACACACACACACACACACACACACACACACACACACACACACACACACACCTCAGACACTATTCATTCATATGTCTTGCCTAGCCTTATTGAAGCTTTACACTGCTTATTATCCTGTGTTAATAATATGCTTGATGAATAAACAATATATAATATGTAAATTCTGGACACCATGTGAGGAGAAGCATTTATCACCGTAACGTGTAACTACTACCGCTTCCTGCTGTCAGACCTTAACACTCTGACTCGAGGTGGTGGAAATTAGTGGGACCTTGTGAGTAATTTGGAGACGTGTGTTGTGTTAATGATGATTAGCCTATACCCACCCGGACCGCCTCGGTAAGGTAGCCTAAGGTAAGGTAAGGAAAGGTAGTGAGGGGCCCAAGTACTGTGCTCAGAGTCGGGACATAAGAATGTGTATCTGTGTGTAGGATATATATATATATAATTAAGTCCCCATTCTCCCCTTCCTTCGTCTATCATTTCACCTCCTCTATCTCTTTCTAACTCTTACTCCTCTTCTTTCCTCCTCTTTTCCCCCGCCTTCTTTCCTCTCCAAAACCCACCTCCTCATCCTAACGCCCCCTCCCCTTCCCTTCCTTCCCCCTCCTCGCCTTCCTTCACCCTCCCCCCCTTCCTCCCCCCCCCTCCCCTTCCGTCTGACCTCCAGTGACCCACCCACGTCACTTTCTCTTGTCTGGCCCCTGACCCTTCCCATCCCTTCCTATCTCATCTCTTCCCATACCAGTTATCTCATTCCTTACCATCTCCAGTTTTAATCTCTTCCCTTCCCTTCTCTGCTTACCTTCTCTGCTTACCTTCTCTTATCTCTACCCTTCCTTACGTGCTCTTGTCTCTTCCCTCCCCTTCCCTTATATGCTAAACTGCTCTTGTCTTCCCTTCCCTTCCCTTCCCTTCCCTTCTCTTCTCTGCTAAACTGCTCTCATCTATCTCCTCCCATCCTCTCCCTTCCCTTCCCTTTCCACACGTTCGTCTCTTCCTTTGACCACATTCTTTCCTCGGCCTTCCGCTCTCCTTCCCCGGCTGTTTGTCTTCTACTTTCTCTTGCCTTCCTTAACACTCGACCCTCTCCATATCTGTAACACCACCAAGTAAGAAGTGACTGACCCAGGGTACATATACACACATACATACAATACAAACCACTCCCCTAATCGAGGCTATACCCACCGCCACTACCACCACAATCACTGCTACCATCACCACGACCACTCCTATTACCACCAATGCTGTCATCACTACCACCTTCCACCACCAAAACTACTACCACCATCATCATTACTACGATTACCACCACCACCACCACCACCACCAGCAATAATCAACCATACACTTACATTAGACTATTACTGACACTTAACCCCAGAGATGGTTTAATTAATGATGGAACACCGATATCTCAGAATCGTACCGTGCCTCCTCTCTGCTTCACTACTTAATGGACCACGACATTTTGGCTATCAGCAGCGAGCGAAGGAATCATTAAGGCGGAAAGACGACCACCAATGGCCTGAGGACGGAAGTTGTGATAAAACTAATAATCATACTGGTACTGTTGACTCTCTTCGTTCAGTTTAATTCAGCACCAGAAATCTTCCTCCGAATTCGAGTGTGTGGTGGAAAACTATCGCCAGCCATTAATATTACATCATTTTTCGAAGGCATCGTAGGTGTTTCAGAATTATCAGGTGTGACTGTACATGCACTAAATCTGGTGGGCGCTTACACTTCGTTGTTGTACAAACAATAGAAAAAAAAACTTTCGATTATGTATCCCTTTTTGATCATGTATCCCTTTCTCGATCATGTATCCCTTTTCGATTCTGTGTACCTGCATTATCTTTCCTGTCACAGTCTGGGTAGATAGGTGGGGGGTGTGTGTGTTGGAGGAATCAGCGTTGCCTCCTACTTCGCTGACGTCATTCAAACCTCCACCATTAATGGCCGTCGTTTTGCCGATAAGCATAAATCTATTTTAATGAGCTATAGGGACCATGTCGTGTTCAGGGCCAATAAGTGGGAACACTGATAATTTCCTCCATACAGTGCCACGAAACACACTAGTATCCCCCCCAGTGTATATGATATGAGTACAGAATATGTTGTGTAGGACAGTTTGGAGAAATCAGAGTCCCCCTCCACCCCCACTTCCCCTCTATCTAGTTCACCTACAACAGACACTTCTCCCCCTGCCCCCTCCCCAGCCTCCCCAGCCTCCCTCCCAGCCCCTAGCCCCCATCCCAGCCCCTAGCCTCCCTGCCCACTTAATGAACTAACTGAGTGAGGGGTGCGTTGTTCAGGTGGTATCAGTTTGGTAAGGGTGAGAAGGGGGACAGTTTGGTAAGGGTGAGAAGGGGGACAGTTTGGTAGTGGGTGGGGGACAGTTAAAGGAGGGGGACCATAGGGTTACAGAGTGAGGAGGGTGAAGGGGAAGAGGAGAGTTACGCTAGGGTGAGGAGGGACAGATGGGTGAGGGGGATGAAGGTGGGATCGTATCATTCGTCGTGGTACCGAGTGAAGTAATGGCCAATTATCCGTGTTTGTAAGACGAGGTAACATGACACGTGTCGATACTGTACATACTTCTGAGAGCAAAAGTTTAAGGAAAGATTCACTTGTGGGTAAATTGGAAGGCTACTGATTCCTCCCAACTAACCTAAACCATGGCAGATAACAGACACCCTCACTGGTACCAATAGGGATCTGTTTCGTGGTATAGTTTGGAGGAATTAGAGACTTTTTAATTCAACAATAAAATAATCTTTTATTCAATTAAGATAACTCACCCACTCGTATAGAAGGATTAACTCTTTCAATATAGTAATTTTGTAATAGTATACTCTTGGTACCCTATAGACTCCTCCAAAGCATGTCAAGAAACAGGACCAAAATAACAAAAGTAATGGTGACCTGGGGTTTGGAATAGTTTTTGACATACGTAATGCTTTTGGTTACTGAATACTTTTGATTTACCGTACATATTACTTTGGGTTACAGAATACTTTTGATTTACCGTACATATTACTTTTGGTTACTGAATACTTTTGATTTACCGTACATATTACTTTTGGTTACAGAATACTTTTGGTCCTAGTTAACACACAGGTAGCCTAACTTGCACACCACCAATTTTTCACCACGACTGTACAGAACTGAAGCCTAGTTAGCGTTACACATTAGTCGTGCCTGACCGTTTTAAAAGCTGTTATTTCTAACGAGAGAACAAGGTCACGTATGTCTCACATGTACAAATACATACATACATACATACACACACACATACACAACACAGGTATAGTTCTCTCGTGTAAATACTTATCTGGCCACCTGCTGCACTTCTCATGAATGGTCCTGTGTGTGTGTGTATGATTTTGGTGTATTCAAAGCAACGGAATATTATATGAGGAACTGTATGTGGGTCAAGTTATCAGTGTGTGTGTGTGTGTGTGTGTATGTTGTTGCCTTGGGTCCGCCAGAATGATATCCAGAGTCCAAAGCATAGTAACTAGTAGGCCCAAGTATTCTAGATTTTGAGTAGGCCTAGAGGTGGAAGTTGTAGCTGTATAATAGTACAGG
>JAWZYT010004861.1:0-53193 GCA_034508575.1 Petrolisthes manimaculis
TTCCCCTCCCCTCTTTCTCTCGATCGATACACACACACACACACACACACACACACACACACACACATTCTTTCCTCGCTACCCCTACCCTACTCCTTCCTTCATTTTCGTCACCCTACACATTCCAATCGAGTCTTGCAGGGACCCTCTCTCCACACTCCACCCAAACTTACTCCCCTTTCTCATTCCTTCTCAACTTTTACTCAGGACCATCTTCTTTTCCCCCTCCTTTTTTTTTTCCTTCCTGCTATTTTCCCTTTGATTCTGGTTATCATTCTTCTTTCTTATTCCCTCTCTATCATTCTACATTCTTCATTCCCTATCCATCATCATTCTACATTATTCATTCTCTATTTATCATTCTTCATTCTCTCTCCATCATTTTTCTATTCATTCCCTCTCGATTTCCTTTCTGTTTAGTCCATCGTTCTCTCGTCTCCTTCCCTTTCCATCACTCAAAATTTCCCTTACAATTCCCTCGTTTCATTTTCCTCTCAACTTCTCTTCCACTATTTCTTTTCAATGTCCTTCTCATTCTCGCTGTCCATTTCTTATTTAGCCAGTCCCATCATTAACTCTTTTTTAGCTGTTTCCTTCATTCTTCACTACGTATTTCTCACTTTCCATTCTTTTCCTTCTGTTATTATCTCTCCCATTCTTCCTCTTTACTGAATATTCTTCTGTCTCCTATTTTCTACTTATTATCTCCTTGTCTTTCTCTTTATCGTATATTTCTTGTCTCTTATTTACTACCGTCTATCTCCTCCTTTCTTTTTCCTATACGTACTTACATACATCCTATCAAATCAGAATTTTCACCATCTTTATTCACACATCACCTCTCCTCTCTTACAACTATCCTCCCACTCTTCACCATTTTTATTCACATCACCTCTCCTCTCTTACTTCTACCCCCCCCCCCCCCACATTTCCCCATTCACACCATAAAGGAAGGAAAATTTGGTCGAAGCCACAGCCACCCAAACTCATAAAACGCGTCCGAACACCACTCATTACTCTTTGTTTACATCTTAAGAGTAACTTTGCTTTTATGAATACGAGCATGCAACCGATTCCTCCAAACTATTACAAGCAACAAACAGTCCACCCGTATTTTTGTTCATATGGTCGGTCCTGTTTCCTGGCATTGTTTTGGAGGAATCAAGGCACTCCAATTAACCAAAAATATACTGTACTATCGTCTAAATTCAGTACCGTAACACACAACTGCTGGTCCGGAACAAACAATAAACAAACGATAAACAAACAAAGTACCAACCTACTACTCTACATTCTTTACCCTCTAGGCTAATGATAGCTTATCTTCCACTTGGCCCCTTATTCCTAAACTACATACTTCATCATTTTTCACACCATTGCCATTACTATACTACCTTTCTCTCTCTCTCTCTCTCTCTCATTGAACTACTACGTCTCTCTCCATTATTGAACTACGCCCCCCCCCACCTCTCTCTCTCTCTCTCTCTCTCTCTCTCTCTCTCTCTCTCTCTCTCTCTCTCTCTCTCTCTCTCTCTCTCTCTCTCTCTCTCTCTCTCTCTCTCTCTCTCTCTCTCTCTCTCTCTTATTGCAGTACCGTATTGAATCTATTAATTTTTTCATATTCAGAATATACTATAGACAGAGCCAAGATGGGAGTTTGCAGCACCACCATTAAATATAATAAATACAATCTTCAAACACCACACATGTTACGTACACTTACTCATTCATAACATTCTAAACGATGACTAATAACTTTGGCATTATAGGACTAACACTGAACTAATTATAGACGGTATCATGATGTTGAATGTAGCAATTGTAACATCCTAAGCTTAATTAAGAACTACTTTAATTAATCTATAGACAACAGTTCTATTTCTCGTTACAAAAAAAAAAACTTTGATACTATAAGAAACTTTTTATGTGGAATGAATATTAGAGAGAGAGAGTGAGAATATCTAAGAAATATCAGAGAGAGATAGAGAGAGAGAAATATCTAAGGAATATCAAAGAGAGAGAGAGAGAGGGGGGGGGGTGAGTGTGTGTGTGAGTGCGTGATGTCTTTGTTGTGGTTGGTAGTGGGACTGGGGGGAGGGGGGGAGTGATGCGGGTTGGTTGGTTGGCCACGGGGTTACCTTATCACTTTTCTTCACAGTTGGAGAGCGGCATAGTTTGTGTTCACTCTCTCTCTCTCTCCATCTCTTTCACACACTTACTCACACTCTCTCTCTCTCCATCTTTCACACACACACACACACACTCTCTCCATCTCTTTCACACACTCACTCTCTCTCTCCATCTCTTTCACACACATACTCTCTCTTTCTAGTGTGGGGCTAACTATTTTTTCGCTCGTTTTCTCCTTTTTTCAATCACGTGTATAGGTCTAACATAATCATCCCGTTATGTTGTTGACACCGACGCAAAACTCTCGCGTCAAAGTTTGGTCTAAATATAGTTTCTAAAATATAGTCGCTGCCGGCTGACGTAAACCCACGAGTCCTTCATTTTTACTGTGGCTGTTCCAACACGTCATCTAAATTATTCATTCTTCTGAACTTACCACCACGAAGAGAATTTCACACTTCAAGACTACGACGGTCCTATTTTGATCAACATTGCGACACACTCAACAAACCACTTCGCACATTTCAATCTCCACCATTCTTCCTTCTTCTCCAACTACTTTTCCATTTTTCCTTCTTTCCCACTCCTACTTTCACTTTCTCTTCTTTCCCTCTCCCTTTAATCTTCACCCATTTCCTCCTTCTCCAACTACTCTCCTCCTCCCTACTCCTCCTCTTCCACTTTCTCCCTCTCCTCCTCCTCCTCTTACTTCTCTTCCAATTTTTCCCTCTCCTCTCCTCCTCCTTCTACTACAACTACGCTTCCACTTTCTCCCTCTCCTCCCCCCCTCTTCTCCTCCTCCTCCTCTTCTTCCTCCTCCTCACTTCAACCAGGTCACCGCCAAAGAGGAAGTTTGATGTTGCAGCACACACACACACACACACACACACGAGTTTATTGTTTGCATGAACCCGTTTGTCTCTATGTGCATGTGTGTGTGTATGTGTATGATCTTGGCAGTGCGTGTGACTGTGAGTGCGAGTGATTGCGTGAGTGTGTGTGATTGTGAGTGAGTGCGTGTGGTTGTGAGTGTCTGAGTATGCATTTATGGAGAGAGGAGGTTGAATGAGAGCATCACGACTCTCTCTCTTCCTCTGTGTGGAGAGAGAGAGAGAGAGTGTGTGTGAAGTGAAATTAATGTGTAGATTAGTTGGGTTACTGACCTCTCCTCTCCTCATTCCCTTTTCATTCCTCTCTCTTCCCTCCCTTCCTCTTCCTTCCATTACAATATCTCAATAAATAATAATAACACTAATCCTCTGTTATCCCTTCTATCCACTTTTGTCACTTCTCTGTTCTGTTCTCCCTTCCTTCATCTCTCATATTATTCATTCCCCCTTCATGGATTCTCTCATTTGGGGTCTTTTTTTTTATCTATTTGCCTTCAATTCCATTTTATCTGTTTTCATCAATGTCTCCTCCAATTCATTCTTCTCTTTTATTAGTTTATTTTGTCTCGTATATTATCATCTCTTCCTCTTCCCTATTTCATCTGTTCATTCTATTTCTCTCCATCTTCGTTCCGACTTTCCCCTTTGTCATTTTCCTTCCCATCGCTAACCCTCTCTTTCCTTTTTTTTCTCATTACCAATAATTATTTGTTTGGTTACTCATTTCATTTTAGCCCTTTTTTCCTACCATTATGACTCTCTCTCTCTCTCTCTCTCACTCTCTCTCTCTCTCTCTCTCCTCCTCTCTCTCTCTCTCTCTCTCTCTTTACTGGGAAAATCAACAGTGTATTGATTCCTCCTCCCTGTTTTCCTCTTTCTGTAACGGTAACAGAAAGGAAGAAGGGTGAAGGGGAATGAAGAAGGTTAAAAGAGAGTGAGAGAGAGAGAGTGAGAGTGAGAAAGAGAGAGAAAGAGAGAGAGAGAACAAGTAGTGTTTACAATCAATACTAAACATGCTAAGTTTGCTTCCATGGTGAAACTTAAACTCCTCATCCATCCATCCCTTCTCCCTCTTCACTCATTCTCTCGACTTCCACCCCATCCCCCATCCCACTTTCCTTTATCCCTCTTCTCTCTCTCTGACACACACACATACACACACACAGTAGGAAGAGATTACGTTAATACAGTATATAACTCTTCAAGCTTATGACTAATCTGTTGAAGGGATCACTGAGTCTGTTGTCTGACCAAAGGTAATAATTATAATAAATGACTCTTAGTATAAAATATAACAACACGGAAGCTTTGACACACAACACTCACTACCAATCCAGTTTATATGTTTTTCTGCATCTAAAATAAACACTAATTCTATATGTATATCTCGGGACAAGAAGTGATGAAGGGATACAGACACAGGTTAAGGTGGTAATTCTTTTTGGGTACATTGGAGTGCCTTGATTCCTCTTAAGTATTATATGCTAGGAAACATTAAAAAATACCAAAAATAATAGTGTTCTGTTGCCTGGTATAGTTTGGAGGATTCAGTTGCTCCAGATTTACCAACACAACACTTCCCCCTTAAGGAAGGCTTGATTTTAGTCGTGGAATGAACAGCATGACAAATTTTAATCTACTCCACACCTTTCTTGTGATAATTCCCCTGTGGTGTTTGGAGATTCTAGAGTATTTCAAGGTGCTCTCTGCTTTATAATTATGTTGTATGTACGGTCAAGTGCTGGATGATGAGTCTTATTAATATGTATAAACACCTCTTTGAATTGCCAAGTCTGTGTGGTCCTGAGTATTTGTATAACTCTCTCGTATGTATTGTATCACTTCCTCCTCTTCTTCCTCACGTCTCGATTTATTGTCTCTTTTCTCACTTCATCATTCCTCCCTCCCTCACTACACTTTGCCATTCATCCCCCCCTCTCCACAACCTCGACACTTTCCTCTTCACGTCTCTCCACCTTTTTTCACCATTCCTCCTCCTCCCTCACATCACTTCATCATTCCTCCTCCCTTCCCTAACTTCATCATTCCTCCTCCCTCACATCACTTCATCATTCCTCCTCCCTCCCCTAACTTCATCATTCCTCCTCCCTCACATCACTTCATCATTCCTCCTCCCACACCTCGCTTTATTATTCCTCCACCTCCACCACAACCTAGACACCAACCTTCTCACGTCTCAATTTCTTATCTCTCCTCCTCACTTCACCATTCCACCTCCTCCTTCTCCTCCTCCTCACCCCCACCACAACCTCGCCACCCCTGCCTCACCCCGGGGCCAAAACCCACCACACGTTCCTCTCCACTAGAATTTTAAAACGTCTGCGGTTTAGTTACTCCCTCCTTGACCAAACCTGGAGTGGGGGATGGGGGATGTCGGATAGAGGGAAAGGGGATTGGGACGGGGGGGGATGGGGGACGGGGGGGATGGGGGACGGGGGAAGGGGGATGGGAATAGGGGGATGGTACAATGGGGGACGGGGACGGGGGGGGAGAGGCGACACAGGACGGACTGAGGTGAAAAGTTGAAGGCAGACGATTGGGAAGAGAAGACGGAACAGAAGAGGACAAGGAGAAGTGAACAAGGAGAAATTAAGGGGGAAGTGGGGAAAGGGGTAAGGAGGAAACAAGGGGGAAGTGGGAAAAGGGGGAAGTGAGCAAGGAGGAAACAAGGGGAAATTGAGGAAGTAGTCATAGTGGGCAACGAGGAATGAAAGGGGGGAAGTGGGGAAAGGGGAAGTAAACAAGGAGAATAGGGAATGTGGGCAAGGAGGGATGGGAAAGTGGACAAGGAAGGAAGGGCAAGGAGGGATGGGAAAGTGGACAAGGAAGGAAGGGCAAGGAGGGATGGGAAAGGAAGGAAGGGCAAGGAGGGATGGGAAAGTGGGCAAGGAGGAGAGGGGAAGAGACACGGGAAGGAAGCACGAAACGGAAAGGGGAAGGAATTAATGGAAAGGAAGGGAGATTAAGAAAGGGAAGGAAAAGAGGCAAGAAAAAAAAAACAGGGGTGATTGTGGAATACAGGGGAGGAGAGCAGATAAACAGGGAGGAGGAGGAGGAGGAGGTCACAACAAAAGAGAATGGGGGAGAGGGGAAGGATGTAGAGAGGAGATATGGAGAACAGAGGATATGAGAGATAGAACCCCAGTGGGAGGGGAGGGGAGGTGAAGTGGTATGGGGGATGGTAACGGAGGGTAGATTATGGAAGGTGTAGGGATGGACTGGGAGGTGTAGGGATGGACTGGGAGGTGTAGACATTGCTAAGCCCCCTGCGACAACACTAAATTTCCGTATGACATTGATTTAACTTTTCTACGACACTGCTAACCTTCCTCTTGACAGCGATAAACTTCTATATATACCGCTTGCTTTCGGTGCTATACAATACATACTTTGGATCCGTAGTGATGAAACAAGACGTAGAGCTTTTGTTACACTTTCTTAATTCACTCACAGAGGAGGGAGGGAGAGAGGGAAGGTGGGAATACTCGGTGCAATCTTTCAGCACGGCAGGTTACATTGTTGAATCCCAGGAATCCCAAGTTCAAATCACAATTAGTTCGACTGTGTGTGTGTGTGTGTGTGTGTGTAAGAATGTGGTTGCAGTGGTAAAGTTGACTTGTTGGCGATTGTGGTGGTAGTGGTAGTAGATATGGTGGTAGTGGTAGTAGATGTGATGGTAGTGGTGGTTGTGTTGGTAAAATAATGTGGTATACTAGGGTTGGTAAGGCTGGAAGTTGGTGTGGTATTATAATTGGATTAGGAGAGTTGGCAGCTGGATTGGTTTGGTTAGGTTAGGTTTGTGGTGGTGGTGGTGATAGTAAGTGAGTGATAGTGGTCGTGGTGGTGGTGATGGTGGTCGTGGTAGTGATGAAGATGAAAGTGGTGGTGATGGTGGTAGTGGTCGTGGTGATGATAGTAATGGTGGTGATAATAATGATGGTGATGATGATGATGGTGGTAGTGGTCGTAATGATGATGCTGGTAGTAGTGGTCGTGATGGTGGTGGTAAGAGCAGTATAGTAGTAGCTTGTTAGTGGGTGTTCAACTTGATAATGTCAGGGGGGTGGGGGTGGTGGTGGGGGTAGGGGGGGCGGCTTGTTAGTGTCTGGAGTAGCCTGGTGGTGTCGTAGTGGTGGTGTTGGTGTGGTGTTTGTGTCTGGTGTAGTTAGTGGAGGTGTAGTAGTGGTGTTGGTGGTGGTGGTGGTGTTGGAGTAGTGGTGTTAATGTCTGGTGTAGTTAGTGATGGTGTGGTGGTAGTATGGTGTTGGTGTAGTGGTGGTGGTGGTATGGTGTTGGTGTAGTGGTGGTGGTGGTATGGTGTTGGTGTAGTGGTGGTAGTATTGGAGTAGTGGTAGTGTTGATAGTAGTGGTAATAACTGTAATATTATGGTAGTAGGAGTGTGGTAAGACTGTCATAATAAAAATGTAGGAAAAATATGATTGAAATAGTAAAAATGTGGTTTTTATTATTATGTTAGTAAGATAGTTAATTAATGAATGCTAGTTTGGTTGTCCTTGTGGTGGTGATAGTGAAGAGACGAGAACTATCAGGGTGTGTAATGACCTGCCTCTCACTACACCACTTAATTACCACTAATACCACTTTAATTAACACGCCTTGTGAAACTGTCTGGTGGCAATGTTGAGATAAAGTGTATACGTAGAGGGGTGATGGAATGTGTACCGGTATGTATAGAGAAGTGTATGTATAGTGAAGTGATAGAAGTGTATGTATGGAGGAGTGATAGAAGTGTATGTATAGAGAAGTGATAGAAGTGTATGTATAGAGAAGTGATAGAAGTGTATGTATGGAGGGACTTGTATATATATATATATATATGACAATTATTATATGACAATTATTGTACAGTATAGTTGTATAAGAAAACAATGAGTATTTTAGTGTATATTAAAGATACTGTAAGATAGTGAATATATCAATAAACTGAACACATCACATAACTCAACTAAAACAAAACTACTACAACTACAACAACAATCACAACATCATCAACAACTACAACTACAACAATAACTACAACTAAAACATCAACAACAATTAGAACTAAAACAACTACAACAATAACTAAAACAAAAACTACAATCACAACAATAATAATAATCACAACAACAACAACTACTACTACTACAACTACTACTGTTACTACTACTACTACCTACGTTACCTCTCTCCTCATCACATCACCGTTACCGTTACTCTAAATCCCGCTACTAACTTCCGTTGTCTCCCATTTCCTCTCCCCACTCCCCTTTCTCCCTTCTCCTCCCTTCCTCTTTCTTCTATTCTCTCATTTTCTTTTTCCCCTATACAGTATAATAATTATTCTCTATTCATTAATTTCTTTCCCTCGCTTTCTGTTAATTTCCTCTCCTATCATTCTACTTACTTTCTTCATCTCCTCCACTTTTTATTTCCCCTTTTCATTTCATTCTTCTCTCCTCGACTTCATTCGTTCTCTGAAATTATTCTCTATCTACTTTCCTCTCTCTTTATCCATCAAGTTCCCCTCTCTCGTCTTTCTTCTCCCATTTCTCTTTCTTCTCCCATTTCTCTATTTCATTTTAATCCTTCACATATAATTCCCCAATTCATGTCTCAGTTTCACTTCTTTTTCATCACCGTTTCCTCTTAAGTCCCCTCTTTCATTATTCTTCCTCCCTACTCATCACTCCCTTCTCTCTCCCTTCTCTCTCTCTCTCTCTCTCTCTCTCTCTCTCTCTCTCTCTCTCTCTCTCTCTCTCTCTCTCTCTCTCTCTCTCTTTACTGTCAGCTTCAGGGGTCCAGTAAAGGGGTAGGTTTACTAGATGTGAACCAGGCCAGGCAAGAAAAGGAGGAGGGAGAGAGGAGGAAAAACGAGGTAGGAATGAGGAGAAATAAGGAAAAAGGAGGGAGAGAGGAGGAAAGAAAGGAGGGAGAGAGGAGGAAAGAAAGGAGGGAGAGAGGAGGAAAGAAAGGAGGGAGAGAGGAGGAAAGAAAGGTGGGAGAGAGGAGGAAAGAAAGGAGGAGTAGAGGAAGAAAAACACGAAATGAATGAGAAATATGAGAAGGAAAGGAAGAAAATGAAGGAAGGAAGGGAAAAAGGAGAAATATGTTGAGGCAAAAAAGAAAGGATGAGGGAATGTAAAGGGAAGACGCGAAGGAGGTAAGGAAGAAACGAAGGAGGGAAGGAAGAAACGAAGGAGGGAAGGAAGAAACGAAGGAGGGAAGGAAGAAACGAAGGAAGAAACGAAGGAGGGAAGGAAGAAACGAAGGAGGGAAGGATGAAACGAAGGAGGGAAGGAAGAAACGAAGGAGGGAAGGATGAAACGAAGGAGGGAAGGATGAAGTAATGCAAGGGAGGAAAAGTTAATTACTAGGGAAGCTGGTTGGTCGGGGAGGGGGGTGAGGGGGTCAGTATAGGGTGAGGGGGTGAGGAATGGGGGAGGGGGTCTGGGAGAGGGAGGGGGTACATGAAAGGGGAGATGAGGGTCACGGAGGAACGAGAGCAAAATATGAGGTGGTGAGTGAAAGGAAGAGAGAAGGGGGAGGGCGAGAAAGAGGGTGGAGGGGTGAAGATGGAGGGGGAGGGGTGAAGATGGAGGGGGCGGGGGAAGGAAGGGAGAAGGGGAGAGGAAGAGGGTGAGGGGTGAAGGAGAGTAAAATATGAGGGGATGAGGGAAATGAAGAGGGCTGAGGTAAGTGAAAGGGAGAGAAAGGCAGGATGAGGTAAGGGGGTGAGAGAAAGGGAAAGAGAGTAAAAAGAGGGAGGGGGTGTGAGTGAAAAGAAGGAAGAGGGAAGGGGGTGTGAGTGAAATGAAGGAAGAGGGAAGGGGGTGTGAGTGAAAGGGAGAGGGAAGGGGTGTGAGTGAAAAGGAAGGGGTGAGTGAAGAGGGGGAGAGAAAAGGGAGGGGTGAGTGAAGAGGGGGAGGGGAGAGGGGGTTAATCAGTACAAGGGAGATGGGGGAGAGAGAGAGGATGTGAGGAAATTAATATAAAATGTTTTAACGTTTTAAATGAGAAGAGACAATGATGGCGAGTTAGAGAAGAGTAAAAAATTGGTGAGGGAAAGAATACAAGTCGAATGTGTGTGTGTGTGTGTGTGTGTGTGTGTGTGTATAAAACATGAAAAAATAGTGAGGGAGAGAATACAAGTAAAATGTGTGTGTGTCTGTGTGTGTGTGTGTGTGTGTGTGTGTGTGTGTGTGTGTGTGTGTTGAATGAGGAGAGTAGGAGTTGTTGTGAGGGGACAAAAGAAGGTGATGAGGCTGTGTGTGTAAAAGTGATGAGGGTCAGCCAGTGTATGGAAGGAAAGGATGTGAGAGAGACAAGGAAGTGAAGGGCCTACTGAGTGAGTGAGTGGGTCGGTGGGTGGGTGGGCTATGTGGGCATGAGGGAGGAAGTGATGAGTGTCTGTCAGTCAGTAAAAAAGGAAGGAAGGAAGGAAGGAAGGAAGGAAGGAAGGAAGGAAGAAAGGAAGGAAGGAAGTATGTAAGTAAGTAAGTAAGGAATAATGAAGGAAGGAATAATAAAGGAAGGAAGGAAGGAAGAGAGAGGGGCGAGTTGGAAGGCTACGGATTCCCCCAAATTATGCCAAACATATATATATAATAATAATAATAAGTACGTGGGTATAGGAGTTATAGTAGACATCCAACCCCTGTTTCGTAGCCTAATTTGGAGGAATCAAGGTGTCCCAATGTTGTCAAACTTATAATATCCCTTTAAGTCACCACAAAACCAACATGGAAGGTGGAGAAGGTCAAACAAAACAAAGATGTAGGCTCTATTCATTTTGGACTTCAATTAAAAGACACATATATATATATAAAAGAGATACGGTATATATATATTGCATGGTTCGTTTCTCGTGTGCATGACTCTTACCTGCTAATGTATTCAGTAACCACATTACCTACTGACAAATGGAATAAGAGTCACAAACAAGGCTTCCCAGGATTGGACCGAGAAGCCTCACAACTCCACGACGTTCGAAAAGATTAGAGAGTAACAACAATGCATCCTGAATGAAGACTTGGATGTGTGTGTGTGTGTGTGTGTCACCTAAGAGCACCTAATAAAAAGATGTATTTATCGGTAACTTGGAGTGAGTGGGTAACCTAATAACACCTAATAAAAAGAATGATGGAAAGAGAGATAGAAAAGAAAGGGAGATAACAAGAATGATGGAAAGAGATAGAAAGGAAAGGGAGATAAAAAGAATGATGGGAAGGGAGATAAAAAGAATGATGGGAAGGGAGACAAAAAAAAGGATGGAAGAGAAATAGAAAAGAAAGGGAGATAACAAGAATGATGGGAAGGGAGACAAAAAAAAGGATGGAATAGAAATAGATTGGAGTGTGTCATCTAAGAACACCTAATAAAAAGTACCGGTAGTATACATTGTCAACTCTCCTCGACTTTTGCTTCTTGGGGTGAATATGGTTAATACAGACTCTTCCTTTGGTGTTAAAAATTATCTATATACAAAATAGTTACGGGAGCATTGGGAAACATCGAATTACTACCTTTTTTTCATTTTTTAATGGTGAAAATCGTAGATAAATAAATAAATAAATATTCCACTACCAATACTTTATCCCATCAACACAATCTTGATTATAGTTACAAATACAATAAATAATCTACTGTAATGTATGTATGTATGTATCGTCATTTAACCATTTGCTATACCCTGTTAATTAAAAGTACAAACAAATTATGTTATTGAGTATCATTTTGTCATTTGCATTACCCTCCATCAATGGGTTTATTACTTGAGACTAATTCCCTCCTAATGAGTAAGTGAGGGGCGAGATGAAGGAAAGGAGGGAGGAAGCAGGTGGAGACAGAGATAAGGAGGAAAGGATTATGAGATTATACTGGTAATGGCTGGATTAGTTAGAGAGAGAGAGAGAGAGAGAGAGAGAGAGAGAGAGAGAGAGAGAGAGAGAGAGAGAGAGAGAGAGAGAGAGAGAGAGAGAGAGAGAGAGAGAGAGAGAGAGAGAGAGAGAGAGAGAGAGAGACTGGTTGATAGTCTTACAGCATACTAATACAACACACACACACACACACACACACACACACACACACACACACACACACACACACACACACACACACACACAAACAAATACACACGGATTAATAAGTCTTCCTTCTCCCTTTAATGTATTTTTCGCCGATAGTCTTACACACACACACACACACACACACACACACACACACACACACACACACACACACACACACACACACACACACACACACGGGTTGATAAGTCTTCCTTTCCCCTTTACAACACTGGGTTTCTTTTCCCTCATATACCAGTAGCAGTAGTAGTGGTAGTGGTGTGCTCACAATACTGTACTGTACATGAATCCAAAATAACCATATAAGTACGAGCACTATTTGTTTACAAGTTCCAGTTAGTTAATCGTTTGTCATCCCTTCCCAATCATCCATCACAGATCACACTCTTCATCCTCACATTCAGTACATTAATAAATTCAAAGATACATACATAAACATTCATAATACATATAAACACTTCATCCTCACATTCAGTACATTAATAAATTCAAAGATACATACTGTACATACATACATACATAAATAATACATATAAACACTTCACCCTCACATACAGTACATTAATAAATTCAAAGATACATACATACATACATAAACATACATAATACAGTACATATAAACACTCTTCACCCTCACATTCAGTACATCAATAAATTCAAAGATACATACATAAATATACGGTACATAATACATACAAACACTCTTTACCCACACATGCAAAGATACATACATACATACATGCATATAAAAATACATATATATATATATATATATATATATACGGTACAGTATATATAAAAATGTATGCATTACTACATACATAATAAATATAAAGACACACAGATTTCAAGATACATAATCACTGTATACAAGAGGTGCATAAAGATACATACATGGGCTACATACATACACACATATATAAAAATGTATGCATAGCTACATACATAATATATATAAAGACACAAATTTCAAGATACATAATTATTGTATACAAGAGGTGCATAAAGATAGATAGATACATACATACACACATATATACACATGTTGATTACTAGATAGGGAGGGAGTGTAGCACAGCTGTATCTGTCCACTACACAAGGACAAAAGACACACAACCAGGCTGGGCTTCATTTGCAGGAGGGGAAGGCTTTGCAACGTGCACTCACCCTCTTTCAACTCGCCCTCAACTTTCCTTTCTATCTCCCTTTCCATCATTCTTTTTATCTCTCCTTTCTATCACCCTTTCATCATTCGTTTTTTCTCTTTTTCCATTCTATCTCCTTTTCATCCTTCTTTTTCAATCTCCCTTTCCATCATTCTTTCCCTCCCCTCTTCTTTCCTTTTTTTAATTTCCCTTCTATCATTCTTTTTATCTCCCTTTCCCTACCTTTTTTTTCCTTTCTATCTCCATTCTATCATTCTTTTTATCTCCCTTTCCTTTCTATATCCCTTCCATCATTCTTTTTAACTCCCTTAACTTTTTTTTCTATTTCTCTTCCATCATTCTTTTTGTCTCCCTTTTTTCTCCCACTTCTTTCGTATTTCCCTCTTCTTTCCTATCTATCTCCTTCACTATCCATCTTTTTCTTTTTGTCTCCCTTTCCCTACTTCTTTCCACTCCATCACTCCTCACACACCTTTCCTTTTGTCTCCCTACCTCCCACTTCTTTCCTTTTTCCCCCCCTCACTCCCTCTTCTTTCCTATCTATCTCCCTTCACTACCCACTTTTCCACACATTTTGTCTTATTTTCCAAATTTATTTTCCTCTGTTTCTCTTCTGCCTTATTTTTCCATTCGTCCTATTTTCTTTCTCACCTTTCCTTTTTTTCATTCCTCTCCTTCACTCCTTCCTACAGATTTTCCCCAATTCTTTTTCCCTTGTTATATTTCTCCTTTTAGTTTCTTCTTCCTCTTCCCTTTCCACTCATTCATTTTTTTTTTTTTTTGGAACACTCGCTCTCATACACTTCCATTTCTTCTCTACATTCACTATCCTTCCCTCTTTGTTGTTTTTTTCTGTTCTCTATCTAGTCTTCCTTTCATTCGTAGTTTCATTTTTTCCTCTTCATTCCTTCTTTTCCAATCATCTTCACCCTTCTTCATTTTTCTTACCTTCTCTTTTCCAATCATCTTCTCCACTCTTCATTTTTCTTCTTTCTCTTTTCCAATCATCTTCCTTTTCTTCATCTTTATTACCTTCTCTTTTCCCATCATCTCTGCACACTCTTTCTCTCCTTCAGTTCTCCCATCCTTGTCATTCCCCGTATCCCATTTTCTTCTTCCTCCTCCTCTTTCTTCGAACACTGTCTTTACCCTCCACCTCTCTATGCATTGTCCATTCCCCTCTCACCTCCCTTTTCCCCCTTTCACTCCTCTTTCCTCACCTTTTCCCTCCCCCTCTTTCCATTCCCTCTCTCCCTTTCTCCCCTTTCCCTCCCCCTCTGTCCCCATTTTCTCTCCTATCTCTCCCCCTTTTCCCAACCTCCTATCCTTCCCCAAAGCGTGTGTGGCAATAAGTCCAGCAGAACATGGTGTTTTTTGCCACCAACCCACAAGAATCTTCTCCCCAGACCATTTTTTACTTCCAGGGGGACATGACGGTAGGACGTGAGGCAGGGAAGAATGAGCAGTCAGATGTCCAAATAATAATAATAATAATATAATAATAATAATATAATAATAATAATAATAATAACATAATAATAATATAATAATAATAATAATAATAATAATAATAATAATAATAATAATAATAATAATAATAATAATAATAATAATAATAATAATAAGTACAAGAATTAAGGAACGAACTCTGGGAAAACTTTTAAGAGTGAGGGACGGAGAATAGTGTGTTGGTAGGAACCTTCAGAGTGACTCAATGATATGACCTTGCATTAATACAATTACTTATTTAACATCTGCTGTTTGTTAAGTAATGCATGACCAGCTAAAGTGAAGGAGAGTAGCCTACGTATGTTGGTTGATGTGCATTCTTGTAAACTTGAACATTTTCTTGCTTTTGTTTACGTGATCAAGTATAAGCTGGATTTTTTTTTTTTGCTGTGGTTTCAAATACAATATTACAGGATTCAGGATTATGTGGGTACAAGAGTAGGATTTTCTACCTTTCAAGAGCGATTATATTTTAAGAGATACACCCAACACATTCATTTCGATAGTTTTAAAAGGGTAATATTATATCATTTAAGACAGTGGAAATTACTAATGTTTTGTTAGCCATTGCAGTGAAGGGGAGAACCGGTTATGTATAGGGGTGACTAGAGTCTACCCTGATCACCACCAATTTATTATATTATCTAATGAAATAACGTTATATGAAACCACTGTAGACTTTCTCGCCACTCATAACATCACACTGACGCTCTCCTTGCCGACGACACCCAAGTAATTCAATCAATGCGGTTCTAATTGTCCCAAACCAGAGTAGTCGAGTCTAGTCTAGTCTAGTCTAGTCCCCGTCTGTCGTTGATCACATTCACTCTCTCCTCGGTGGTGTTGCCAGTGAAACCATTAAGTTGGAGTAGGAGACAGGCTTGGGGGGAGGGGGGGAGGGGGGGGGTTTGCGGAATTATGGGGGGGGAGAAAGTATGTCCCCTATTCTCGCACCTCCCTAACTCCCCCCCCCTATTCCCACACACCCTTAATCAAGGAGGAAATTCGGTGTTTTTGGTACATTTGGAGCAACAGAATCCTCCAAACTATTTCAAGCAAACAGAACACCATTATTTTTGCTCTTCTGGTCCTGTTTCCTAGTAATACTTTGGAGGAATCAAGACACTCCAACCAAGGCAACAACATATATACGACCTCCTTATACGACAACACTTATAACCAAAATATGAAAAACTGATAACTCGAAATAATAGTGTCTTTAATTATTATGGTGGTAACAGGAGGACCAGAAGAGCAAAACTATTAAGTGTTCTGTTGCTTGGAATAGTTTGGAGGATTCGGTTGCTCCAGAATTATCATCACAAAACATTCCCCTTAAAAAATTCAAAATAGATCTAAACCATTTCATTCAATTTATCTTCGTTCCCCCCCCCCCCCCCCTCTCTCTCTCTCTCTCTCTCTCCTCATCCATTTTCTCTATCCCTAACCCGTTCACTTCCCCACTCTCCCCTCACTTATTATGCCCTATTCCCTCTATCCATTCTTTTATCCTTCCTATCTGTCCTCATCCCTTCCCTTTTCTCCAACTCCATGGCCTATCCTTACTATTTATAATTTCCTTTCTCTCCCTCTCCTTCCCTTTCTCTCTCTCTCTCCTTCCCTATTCTTCCCTTCCTTCTCCCTCTCTCTGCATGCCTATCCCTTTCCCTATCTCTCCCTCTCCCTATCCTTCCCTTCCTCCCAAACTGAGATCTGTCCCGCCAGCCACCCAATTTAGACCTGCTGATTGGATCTTCCCAGTTAATGTGATGCTCCTTCCCTCATTTTCCTCCCTTCCTCTCTCTCTCTCTCTCTCTCTCTCTCTCTCTCTCTCTCTCTCTGGTGTTCTTTCCTCTCTCTTGTCCTGCTACTTCCCTTCCCTTATTCTCTCTCTCTTTCTCTGTCTCATTTTCCTCCCTTCCTATCTCTCTCTATCTTTATCATTCCTTGCTCCTCTTTAGTCTTACCTATCTCCCTATTCATTTTACTATCTTCAACACAATCTCATTTTTCTACATTTCTCTTTTCTTCCCGTTTTCCTCTTCTCTAATTTTCCTACATTTCTCCCCCTCCCATTTTTCTACACGTTTCTTTCCTTCCTCTCCTTCTATTTCCCTTCTTACCTCTCTCATTTCCTCTTTTTCTCTTTCCCTTCTTACCAACTTTCTTCCTCCCTCTCAAATTTTCCCTCCTATTTACTTTCTTCCTCCCTCTCTCATTTCCTCTCCCTCTATTTCCTTTCTTCCTCCCTCTCTCATTTCCTCTCCCTCCATTTCCTTTCTTCCTCCCTCTCCCTCCATTTCCTTTCTTCCTCCCTCTCCCTCTATTTCCTTTCTTCCTCCCTCTCCCTCTATTTCCTTTCCTCTCCCTCTCCCTCTATTTCCTTTCTTCCTCCCTCTCTCATTTCCTCCCCTTCTCTTTCCCTTCTTACTCTTAACTTTCTTGGTCCCCTCCTTCCTCATTTCCTCTTGTCGTCTTTAAATTCTCTCACCATATGACATTTCCTCTCCCCTCTCTTCTACCTCATCTGATTTCGTATCTCCTTTCACCTTCCTCTCTCTGTATGTGTGTGTGTGTGTGGGTGTGTACTGTATATGTGCATGTATATGTGCAGGTGTATGAGTGTATGTGTAAGTATGTATGTATGTATGTATGTGTGTGTATGTATGTATGCTTTAACTTTGTGAAAACACATGATATATTTATGAACAATACAAGAATACCTGTAATAACTTTACCTGGATAATGTTATCTTACCAGTCTTAAAAGAAAATCTATTAATTGAAATTATTTATGAACACCTACACTAACTCTTAAGATAACAATAATGATATCCAAATTAAAGATTGAATAAAATACTTTACTTACAAACGTAACAACTGGAAACTCCTCTGCACAATTACCTGAAAAGACAACAAACCATTAGTATATTAGACTATCTGGGAATATATATAAATGTTTCTAAACCATTATACAAATTATATATTATTATGTAACGTTTATAAGGCTTGTCGTAACTCATGAAAAAACAACCAGGCAAATTATGAGAAAACATATAATTATATTTCTTATTCTACTTCCATGTAATAGAAATCTGGTGCAATTTTATGAGTCAACATAAGTAAACTACACCAATGAATTTATTATATTATTATTATTATATGTTGGAATTCTGTGTTTGCATATTATAATAGTCTCTAGCGTGTATGGCTTTTGGTCATTGGATACTCCCCTTCCATACAGGTGCTTCCATAATGTAAAACTTTAAACTTTTGAACGACACCAAACTGATAACGATGAATAATTATACTTCGATTATGTTCGCCCGACTGTACTACATTATACACCTACTATATTTATACATGTGTACAGTATGTATGTTTACGTGTCGTTTGAATAAATAGATAAAGTAGTACTATACACAACCTGACTGACAAAATGTACGAGCTGATTTTTTTTTTTTTTTTTTTTTTTATTATTGGGTGGGACTGGGGCAAGGTGAATAAAATGGGACTGGGACAAGGTGAATGAAATGGCAAACATACTGTACATACGGTATATCTGCTTCGTGACAACATTTTGGAAGGATCGTTTCGTCTCTAAATTACCTATTCGACTTCATCATGTAGGCTCCGTCCCTGACTTAATCTTTTCGAGGAAGCAAAACCTAAGTGACATCTCGACCATTTGTTTAGGTTCCTGTTCGGCGGTCACTTCGAGGTTAGGTAATAAAAAGAGAGAGAGAGAGAGAGAGAGAGAGAGAGAGAGAGAGAGAGAGAGAGAGAGAGAGAGAGAGAGAGAGAGAGAGAGATGAAGTGGGACTTCTTTCTATCGATTTCGTGTGTCCAACTCTTTCTCTCTGTCTCTGTCTCTTAGAAAAACTCAGGCTCTCTCAAACACGCAATCTCATGTGTGCTCTCTCGCTCTCTCTCTCTCTCTCTCTCTCTCTCTCATTTAATACACTACCCTCCCTAACCAGTTCACCATGCAGGGCAAGTGTGAGTGACATTAATTCCCTCTGCTAATTTATCATCACATTACAACCGTCCCACCACAGTACAACAGTGACATGACTCAACTAAACTTTATGCAATGATCTCACAATAATACCACAAACACCGACTCCTCATTTTGTTCGGTAATATTGGTTTTCTTTTTCTTATTTTACACACTCTCTTTCTCTCTCTCTCTCTCTCTCACACACACACACAAAGCACACAGACAGCAACACACATACACACAAAAAAAGTCAAAACACACACACACACACACACACCACTAAACAAACTCCCTAAATACAGGTGGTGCTCTGCGGTACATTTTCTGAATAACCAACCAACAGTCTATTCAACCCACCATCAATAATAACACACACACACACACACACACACACACACACACACACATGCAGCCTGGGGTCCCTCAACACACATTCCCAACCCAACCCAGTACCGTCTGACACATTCTGGTTAGTTAGCGTGTCAGGGGGTCGTGTCGTGTCGTATCGTGTGTTGTTATGGATGGTTTAGAGTCACGAAAGTTCTCTAAACAATTCAACAAAACAGATCAATTATTAGTCCCATAATGAGGTCCTGTGGCATAGGTCCTAGTTTGGTGTTAGTAGTTGTCCTCCACTTCGTCCCCTTCAAAGAGGTACCATAGTCTGGGTTAAAATGTTATTAAATATTAATGGGGTAATATTTTACACTTCCAACACTTGATATCTACAAAGTATATCAGTAAACAGGACCAGATTGATGATAATAGTTGTGTTCTGTTGCTTGGAATACTTAGGATGAATCAGTTGCTTCAGATTTGCCAACACTGTAAACTCATCATTAACATGTATTAACCATTTATCTGTAAGGGTTATTTAATTACCTACCGTACCGCATCTCTTACTTTGAGTTAACCATTTAAAATATATCCATCATTTAAATTAAATCCATTAATAAAATTTCTAACAGATACTTTCTCCAACAATTTCCTGCACTGAAAATTTAACCAAGCTCGACTTTAAATTATAGAAAAGAATATATATATATATTACTCAATTTCAAATACTGACGATTTGAGGCTTTTTCTCCCTCTTAGCACACACACACACACACACACACACAAATTGTGGATGCCAGTGATATGTAACCATCAGACAGCAACAAATATCTCCTTGATAATACACAGTAAATGAGGCGTGACTTCACGTTCCTATAATGACATTCACTTCCTACTACATTGTTTTACTGACACATAGTCAACACGAAGCTTTACATTTTTATATTGTACATTACTAGTGAGTGTGTTTGTGTGTGTGTGTTTTTTTTGTTTTGTTTTTTTGTGTGTGTGTGTCATGGATCAAAATGAAGATTAAGAAAGGGTTCGGTAATTATGTTGATAACGGTGGAGAAAGTGGCCAATGTGGTGGGTGAGACAGTGAGGCGGTAAGTGGTTATGGTGTGGTGGAGAATGTGTCTGTAAGTAGTAGTAGTAGTAGTAGTAGTAGTAGTAGTAGTAGTAGTAGTAGTAGTAGTAGTAGTAGTAGTAGTAATAGTAGTAGTAGTAGTATTGGTAGTATTGGTAGTAGTGGTAGTAGTAGTAGTGATGGTTCTTTAGAGAGTGTGGAAGTGAGTGGGGGTTGTTCAGAGAGAGGAAGTGAGTGTGGTAGTTTGAACAGTGTGGATGTGAGTGTGGCAGTTTATTCACTTAATGCTCATCCAACTACAGAGAATTATGATGAAAACAACCTCATAATCCAATGTACTGTACCCTTCTCTTCTTTCATATAACTCTTTCCTTAAGGACCCTGTGATCGTGTCTGAGGCTTAGTGGCTTCTGATTCCTCCTGACTATGCCACGAAACAAGCTCCTTTTAATATAGGTGGTGTTTCGTGGCAGTCTTTGAAGGACTCGCTATCCTTCAAATTTCTGACTACATCACTGGGTCCCTTAATTACCTTGTACGATGCGTAAACGTTTTAATTAATGTTGGATTATAAGTTAGATTTTTATTATCATTATATATGCATGTTCCATCTAATGTTTTTCACTACTTTGCAAACTTCAATATTACATTATGTCACGCTACTCTTTTTATTTTTTTCCTTTTGGTTTATACACTGCATTCACCCCGCCTCTTATCATTATTATTATTATCATACTTTCTATTCGTCTTCCATCTTCTCCAAAGCATAGTTATATTTTTCTTACCGACTCATTCGCTCCCTCCCCTTCACTGTTATTATCATCATCGTTTCTTGCGACACCATCAAGGAACTCCACATCAGTTACACTACCAAACATTCACTCCCTGTCTCCACCATCACTCACTCACCACACTGTCTCCACCATCACACTCACCACTACACTGTCTCCACCACTCACTCACCACCACACTGTCTCCACCACTCACTCACCACTACACTGTCTCCATCATCACTCACTCACTCACCACTACACTGTCTCCATCATCACTCACTCACCACTACACTGTCTCCACCATCACTCACTCACTCACTCACCACCACACTGTTTAAACCACCACACTCACATCCTTACTACTTAATCCACCACACTCACTTCCAAACTGTTTACGTAAAATAGAATATGATAAAATTGTACTGCCTTCCTCATAATATTTTCAAGTTCTAGCCCTCAAAGGAAAATGGCACCGTGGTATATATATTCCACCAAGCTAACCCATACATATAGATGATGATACATACGTGCTGCCTTATGATGATGGAGGTTACGTGAGGGCATTACTCCCTTCCTTAAAGCTGGCGACGCACTACAGTCATCTTGGCAGTAATTAACGTAAAGCACAAAAACCGTACTAATGCTGCGTGTGTGTGTGTGTGTGTGTGTGTGAGAGAGAGAGAGAGAAAGAGAACCGTACTAATGCAGAGATTGAGAGAGAACCGTACTAATGCCGAGAGAACCGTAGGACCTACTAATGCTAAGAGAGAGAGAACCGTACTAGTGCTAAGAGAGAGAACCGTACTAGTGCTAAGAGAGAGAACCGTACTAATGCTGAGAGAGAGAGAGAGAGAGAGAGAGAGAGAGAGAGAGAGAGAGAGAGAGAGAGAGAGAGAGAGAGAGAGAGAGAGAGAGAGAGACGAGGACATGCCAAATAATAAGAGCCTTTGACAAACCACTTCATACCACCACCAAGCAGGGATCACCCACACACTAATTACGCTCACATTTTTTAACCCTGGCTGCATCTCATTAATAATTATAATCAAAATTTAGTGGGAGCTGCTCTGATTAATTCCCAGCCCACCAACCAGCAAGTGAGACCCTCAACTCTACACATACACACACACACACACACACACACACAACAGCTACAGTTTCCCATAATTTTTCGAAGTCGTTTAATCAGAAGGTGTTGCGGGACTATTGACCGTGACTGTACCATCATTAATTAAGGGGGTAAAAAAAATTATATACTTCAACATATTGCCACGAAACACCACCTATGTAGAAGGATCGTGTTTCGTGGCTTAGTCAGGAGGAAACAGAAGCCTCCAGTTCTCATACACGATCACAGGGCCATTATGGATAGATTCTCGTGTTGGTAAATTGGAATGCTACTGATTCCTCCTAACTATGTCAGAAAACAGACAGACGCCCTCAGTGGTACTATTAGGGGATCTGTTTAAGGGGAGGGTATAGTTTTGACATTTTTGGAGATTATGATTCCTCCAAACTATTCCAGGCAACAGGATACCATTATTTGTCTTCCTCTGGGTTTGTTTCCTGGCATACTTTGGAGGAATCAAGGCACTCCATTGTATCTAAAGTGTATCCTCTCTTTAATTAATGCATTATTTTGGAGGAATTAAAGACCTTCCAATTCACCAACAAAAGAATCTCCACTATAATTAACTATTGACTATAATGTAAATCGTCTTACTAATATATCCTCGATTGATTAAATTTGTGACGTCACGAACTGTTCAAAAAAAGAGCAAATTTGGTTTCAGCCTCCAATGCCTTCCCTCGAGATTTTAATATCATATTTGTTTTTTTAATTAAAGATTCGGGAGCAAGAAGACAGACAAAAATATTTCTTGGCCTTTTTTTTTTATCAGGAGCAAAATGACAGACCGAAAAAAAAAAATACGTTTTGACTTTTTTTTTTCTTTTTTGCCGAGTTTATTCATTAATCCGTCCTGAGCTGTGGGACTTTTTAATTTCGTGCTCTCAAGTCGCCTCAGGTTTGTCCTCTTTGATATGTGTAGTTGTTGACCTGCTGGCCTGGCTCACTTTTTTTCACCCTGCTCTGATACTGTGTTTATTTACTTATACATTATTTAATTTATACATTATTACTCTTATTATTGTGTGTGTGTGTGTGTGTGTGTGTGTGTGTGTGTGTGTGTGTGTGTGTGTGTGTGTGCGTGTGTGCGTGTGTGCGTGTGTGCGTGTGTGTGTGTGTGTGTTGAGGTCCACGTCCGAACCCCATGCTCCTTTTCCCCCCTTCCTTCCTTCCCTCACTCACTCACTCACACAAAAAAGCGAATGACCTCAAGACAGTAACAAACAGCGGTAGGTTCTTGTCCAATTTAGTTATACGAGAGCAATGTCGACTTCCCATTTGTCGACAACTCCATTAACCACTCATTACAACACTCATTTCTCCACTAAGACAAAACATCCACAAACCCACTTGATTCCATTTACATTTCCACCAGCCACTTATCATTCCACTACCACGACCACTTAATTAACATCCATACAGCCACTTATTTCCACTTACATCACCACTAACCACTACTAAGTCCACCACCACCACTGGTTTGCTAACACATCGGGTACAAGTTTCACAAGAGGGGTATATATTATGTTTGGCAGGGGCTGGGGCTGGAGAAGAAGGGAAGGAAGGGGGCTCGGGTATAGGGGCTCTATAGATGATGGGACAGGAACAGAAGCAAGGTGTAGTAAGGGTGAGTGGTGATATCGTGTTGCTGTTAGTGAATGAAGGGATAAGCTGGAATAAGGATAGCCTGTATAAAATCGGGAGGGTGACGGCAGAAAGGTGTAACTAGGCTATGGAGGCAAGTACTGATTGAAAGAGAATGTTATAAAGAATTAGGGCTCGTGTGGATGGGGACAAGTGTATAGAAAAGGGATCAAACAGGTATACAAAAAAAAAAGATAACATGAAGAAATCACATAAGCAGAGATGGTTAAAGGTATAAGGAGAGATGATAAAGAAGGATATATACAGGGGAAGGAATGAAACGATTAGATGTGTGAGGGAAGAGACGCAAGGGAAGAGCATCATAGGAAGGGGTTATTTTATCCATTGGGTGTGAGGTTCTCTTCTCACTGTGGCAATTAATCCCTCTGGCATTAGTCCATGTGTAGGGTTATTATCACAGCGGCATCTCCCTCCTCAAGACGACGACGACGACGAGAGATAATGTCGTCACTGTGCCAAGGAGTGAAGTATATATGTGCCAGGGAGGGAACAGAGGGACGAGGGGTGAGGGAAGATAAGGCAGATGGAATGAGAAGGGAAGATAATAAAGGATAAGGGTGTTGAGATGAGGAAAAGGGAAGATACGAGAGAGGGTATGAGGAAAATGGATGATACGGGAAGAGGATGGCAAGATACGGGAGAGGGGACGAGGAGAGGGGAAGATACGGGAGAGGGGACGAGGAGAGGGGAAGATACGGGAGAGGGGACGAGGAGAGGGGAAGATAGGGAAAGAGCGGACGAAGAGAATGGATGATACGGGAAGAGAGGAAGAGGAGAGGGGAAGATAGGGGAAGAGGGGACGATGAGAGGGGAAGATAATGAGGATGACAAGGGTGAGGGGAGAGAGAGAGAGGATAAACGAATTACTCCCCCCTCTCCACTTTGTAATATCACACTCAATATCAAACCATTAAAATTTTTCTATAAGTACTTGGGTCCGGGTGAATGTTATAGCATCCAATTCACTTTGGTATTTTAACAGCAACAAAATTAAAACAGAACAATTTGTAATATACATTTTTCCACGAGCAAATATGTTAATGGAATAACAATAAAGGTTGCAGTTTCAAGGAAGCAAAATCGTTTTCTACCCTAATGTGTGTGTGTGTGTGTATGTGTGAGAGAGAGAGAGAGAGAGAAAGTGTGTGTGTGTGTGTAAGTCTGAATCCACACATGCCATGACCTCACATAAAACGTATAAGACACAGTACAACGTAAACAGTCCAAGTCCAATAGGTAATGGTTTAACTGTTTCCTGTTTGCTGACGACACTCCCTGACAACAACAGTATACGTTTGAAGAGTCGAGCATATTTATAGATGGTGCATGGCTCTACGTCAATCAATCACGAGGGAAAAGAAGGAAAAGGAATGTGGAAGCATTGGATGAAGCAAAGGGGAAAAGAGGAGATAAAGATTAAAAAAAGAGAGGACAAGGACAGGGAAAGACTGAAGACAGAAGTTTTTCCTCTTGGAGTTCTGTATCCCCTAACAATGTCAACTATGTACGGTACAACTGAGTAAGTAGAAAGTGCAAGAACAATATGAGTGTGTATGACCACATCTGACTACCACTCAAAATTTCAGTCAGTCACGTTCCACTTTACATTGGCTGTGAAGTCTTAGTGATTCACTGATAAAAATACCAGGATTTACTACAAGGAATTGAAAAATATTACCATATACACTCATATTTTTCTTGGACTTTCTACTTGCTCAACTGTACATTTGAGGGAAAATCTATGCCCCAAAAATGACATTACCAGTAAACTTTCTTTCCCTCCTCAAAGTTTTATGGATTGTAAAGTTTTAAACAGCACTCGTCCTTCCCTGAACGAGAGGTATGTGACGGTCAGTTTAGATAAAAACAACAAAAATACCTTACCCACTTTTGTTCAAGGATGGTCAGACATACACGAGTAAATGCACAAATAGAATGCATCTATAAAGGGGAAACATGGATATACTGTAATTCACAAGCAAATTCTGCCATACATAATGAAGTGTACACACGCACACCAAACGCACGCACGAGTAATATACCCAAGGTAAATATAGCTACATTGAATACACACCTGCATGAACAGTACAATCGAGTAACAAAGTATCAGAACATTAATATTTTTTTTTGTGGAAATAAACCTCGAGAAAAAACATATCAAACGTCATTGCTCGACAAAATTTATGAATGGCTACATGGAATAAACTGAGACTTAGTCCAAGCTGGCTAGGATATAAACTAACCCTGATACACACACACACACACACACACTGAAAGCCAAGGAACGCAAACACATGCTCCTAGTACAACAAAAGCTCTCCAAGGAATATCAGAGTGAATACCAGCAACAATTGGCTTTGTTAGTACAGCAATTTGTCTTCATATTCTTAGCTGTGTGTCATTGGTTAAGGGGGAAAATAATACCTTGCAATGTGGGTAGATACGGAGCACCTGATTCCTCCAAACTATTCCAGGAAACGGGCACACCATTATTTCTATTCATCAAGTCCTGTTTCGTGGCATACTTTGGAGGAATACTCAAGGTGCTCTGAAGTACCAAAAATATATCACCCCCTTAACATAATATACACGACACGTTCCTGGACACATTGGTTCGATATATGGACTGACACTTTTGTACCTTAGGCTATACTACGTGTTAAATATTCACAACACCTACTGTACCTCTCTCTACCAGTCACCCTGATCCACAACACCTACTGCTGTTACTACTAATAATACAGCAACTACTACTGCTACTATACTATTATTACAACAACTACTACTGCTACTACTAATATTACAACAACGACGACTACTATTACTACTACTACTACTACAGTCCCCACCACTACTATGGTACTAACACCACAGCTACTTTTATAACAACAACGACTACTGCTTCTTTTACTACTACTACTATTAAAACCATCACTACTACTACTACTACTACTACTACTACTACCATGCCTCGCCTCACACGTACTACTTACAATCATTATGTTCTCTCTACCAAAAAGGTCCACCTTCACTACCACACACCAACTACCACAAGCCTCTATCGACTACCATATGCACACCTTCACTACCACACACCACGACTACCAAACACACACACTACCACACACCACGACTACCAAACACATACACTACCACACACCACAACTACCAAACACACACACCTCCTTAACCAACACCACAAACCAACTACCAATCAACCAGACTTTATCTAACACACACACACACACACACACACACACACACACACACACACACACTCACACACACACACACACACACGTACAGTAATTTAATAACGTACCAACACATATATTGTACCTGGATAGCGAGGGAGCCTAAACAAACTCACAAATTTGAAGTTGAAGTAGAAAAATAAATAATGGGAGGGTAAAACTCATCATCATCATCATCATCATAATTATATTCCGTGTAATGATATATGAGCATGAGTTTGGCTTCATATTCCTTGAGGGTCGATGTGTCATGACGTTTTTACTGCTTTTACTACCGAGGGAGTTTCTAGGAGTAGCATTGGCCTTCATTTCTTATTTTATTTTATTTTTTTATTTTTTTCTGCTGATACTCTGTTTTGTTCCCTCGAATGATAGATGAGGTGGTGTACTATTCACAGACCAAACTCGTGTCGTGAAATCTGGTGAAAATATTATATGGTAGAGGGCTAACCATACTGGACACGAACGTTACTGTGGTGGAATGTTCATTAGGTTTCACAAGTTATATTAAATCATTGGACAAGACAGCGACACGAGTTTTGTCTCTGATAGTACAGGTACGTCATTTTATTTTCTCCACCTACCTACGGCTGGCCCTCCATTACTGATATACCACTCATAGCCTTTGTAAACACTGATTTCCTCTTATCAGAATACATCCATCTCATTCCGTTACACACACACACACACACACAATAACAACCCTGCTTCACACCAACACATGCATCCATTCACTGTTAATAACCCCGCTTCACACAGACACAACAACCCTGCTCCTCACGACTACCACCAACACACACACAACCATGCTCTTCACATCTACCACACACACACACACAACCCTGCTCCCCACAACTACCACCAACACACCAACACACACACACACAACAACAACCAACCTGCTCCTCACAACTACCACCAACACACACACACACACACAACAACCACCAACCTGCTCCTCACGACTACCACCAACACACACACCTTCCTACAGACGGTCGATGGGATCTTAGCGACTGGGCTTGAAAGGTTGGCATTAGGTGAAAGGAATCAATAAACTGTACACTACACCACTGACGGCCACCAGGGACACCCAGCGGTAAAAGAAAGTCGTGTGGCCCCATCTGCCAAACCATTAATTTAGGGGAAAGTTTTATGTTGGTAAATCTGGAGCAACTGAATCCTCCATACTATTCCAAGCAACTAGAACACCATTATTTTTGTTCCATCTGGTCCTGTTGTTTCCTGGCATACTTTGGAGGATTCAAGACACTCCAATGTAACAAAAGTGAATTACCCCCTCAAGTACAGTCACGAGTACTAAAATAAATATCCAGGTGTGCTTCGATTACCTAGAGAAAGTAAATTAAATGCACATTAAGATCTCCATATGAATTACTTCGCTGTTGAATTGGACTGTTCAAAGATTCAACCAAAGCTGTATACTTATTAGTGTCCGTGACTGTACAGTAGGAACATATATACAGTTAAGCTTCACACTTGTAAACTGAAAAAAAAAAACTTATTTGGATATTTATTTTGACTCGTGACTGTACAACTGGATGGCTATTACATCCTCCACTACTACAACCACTCGCTCATCCAACTACAACTACTCATCCAACACACTACAATAACCACTCATCCAACCCACAACAACCACTCATTCATCCAACCCACCCACAACAACAACCACTCATCCAACACACCCACTACAACACCCACTCATCCATCCAGCTAGACCTTGGTTACGCCATTATTTATTCATCCGTATCGTTGCATGACTTTCACTTCAAAGACAATTTAATCCTTACTCAATATTTTCCGACACACAACAAATTACCCAGCAAAACCACACTGCAACCCGTTTGTGTGTGTTTGATTGTTTGTGTGTGGGTGTGTAGTGTTGAATTGTGTGTGTGTGTGTGTGTGTGTGTGTGTGTGTGTGTGTGTGTGTGTGTGTGTGTGTGTGTTGTGTAATGTTGTGCTGTATGACCTCGCTGTTGATACGCCTAAATGTCAACTAACCAATTAACTAGGGATTCTGTTAGACAAGCCAGATAAGATAAATTTTGTGTTGGTAAATCCGGAGCAACCGATTCCTCCAAACTATTCCGAGCAACAGAACACCATTATATTTGTTCACCTGGTCCTGTTGTTTCCTGGCATACTTTGGAGGAATCAAGTCACTCCAATGTACCAAAAAATAATTAATTACCTTAATCTAATGTTAGTGGTGGTGGTGGTGGTATGGGCCTTTCCTGTCCTCCTCACCTATACTAAGTCTTCATCCACATCTTTATTCTTTTTCTCATACTATGTAACAATATACAGTTAGAACATTTTGTAGAAACACGTGCGAACTAAACTCGAACGCACTACACGCACACGTTCATATCCCTCCCCTCCACACACACACACACACACACGAATACACATACACAGTTCCAACACTATATACTGTAAACACTACACGCTCTCTCTCTCACGTTCTCTCTCTCTCTCTCTCTTTCTCTTTCTCTCTCTCTCTCTCTCTCATCCTACACATGACTCAACCACTTGTATAAGTTCACGCAATCGCACTGAGCGTCCGCCAACTCACTTATCTCTGTAACCTCTCCTTCCACACCAGTGCACACACACACACACACACACACACTTCTTACTCAATTCTTACTTCATCTTACTCTGAAGGTCGACATATTTTCACAATATGTCTGACACAAATATTGCGGTATTTTTGCTGCTTGAGGTCTGAAGTTTTTATATTTGACTCCAATTGGAGGCCACAGTTTCATCCAAACAAAGTATCCATATTGCACGGGTAATTGGTTATTAATCGTCATTTTTGGAGGAAACCATTTCCCACTACACTACCTAAACCAACCCTGGGTCACCTCATCACGCACACACACACACACCCTGATCGTCCAAGGGTCCATGAGCAAGGGGGAGGTGGCCGAGTGGTTAGTGTTCTGGACTCATAACCTACAGGTCGGGAGATCTATCCTTTCAGGTGAGCACCTGAGATTATTTACTCTTCCAATTTGAGTTTCAGGCACTAACTATAAGGCCACCGAATGTCGTAAAACACCCTCATTGGTACCATAACAGCTGCAGTATTTGGTAATTACCCTCACTTCCCTCTCTCTGTGGCTGGGTACCTCTTCGGAGATCGTGACGTGCGCGTGTGTGAGCAGCAGTTGACCTGGGCCACGATAACGGGCTTAATTAAGCCTATGTCCAGTGTCAGAACATATATATATATAAAAACATAAAAAACTATCAACTATCTCTTGTAATTCCAAGAACAAAAAATGTACTAAAACAATATTACTAACATTTCGTTAAGCTGCCACAGACAGAGGTAAGGTGTGGAAACTTATCTTGTTCCAACTCTGTCCAGTATTGACTGTTGCTTTGCACCAACCCATGCTTATGGACTTTTAGTCATGGCTGTACAGTCGCGACACAAAGGCCTTGACCAGGATGTAAGGGGATGTTTGGTTAAGGACTATGTGCAGTGACTGTACATTATCACCTTTGTATATATATATATTACACAGCTCATTTTACTCATCCATTATATACATTTATTATCATTGCATATTTTCAGCCCCATGGCTGCACGTTTAATGAACCGTTTATTATTATTATTTCACACACAAACACACACACAAAACTCAACCACACCTATCAACCACCATATCACAACAGCTTTCACCCAATCACACCATCTGCAATCCACCACCCACACCAACACATCTACCATATCTATACACCAACACCACACTACAAACCACATCACACCAACACCTCTACAACACACAGCAGCACATTTACCATACCTTTATACAAACCACATCACACCAATACCACACCACCATCAAAGTAATGAACACCACACCACACCAATTTCATCCCACCATATATTTACTAATCTAAGGTTGAGGATGCCAAGAGTAAGAAGTGACCTTGAAGATCGACTCACCCTGACCTTTGAAGTAGTCAGGCATCACGTCTTTCTTACTCGCTCAGGCTATATATAGTGGTGGTGATGGTGGTAGCAGACGTGGTGGTGGTAGTGGTAGTGGTAGCAGACATGGTGGTGGTGGTGGCGGTGGTGGTGGTGGTATGGTAGTGATGGTGGTGGTATGGTAGTGATGGTGGTAGTGATGATAGTGGTAGCAGACATGGTGGTGGTGGTGGTTGTGGAACGGTAGTGATGGTGGTATTTGAGATGGAGGTGATAGTGTTAATGGTTTGTGGTGGCTGTGTAGGGGTGGTGGTGGTGGTGGTGATAGTATCGTATCATAGTTGTAACATAACAACAAATAGAAAGTGTGTGTGTGTGTGTGTGTGTGTGTGTGTGTGTGTAGCGTATAATTATTCATTCATTTTACCCCTGCCAAGAATTTTCATCCTCTCTCACAGAAAAACAGCACACACACACACACACACACACACACACGTTACACGACATAATTTTTCCCTCTTAAGAAAGAAGGAAACACTCGTACACTTATAAAATTCTCAAACCGATTATGATGTCAAAAAAAGTGGCACAGTAAAAAAAAAAAAAAAAAAAAAAAAAAAAAAAAATGATCAGTGATGTTCTTGAGAGACGGGAGGATGGAAAAGGTTATACAGTAAGTGTCGTATGTCCTGTCACCTTAAAAATATTGTTTCCTGGAGAACTCTTGGGATACGAATCGTCTTCCTGAAGGTCTTGAAATATAGGGTAGTCGTATTTTTTTCTCGTATATGATAATGCACATATTTACATAGCCTATATACTGGGCAACTTTTAATCAATATGAAACCACACAAATGCACTATATACAATGTTCTCTCCTGTCTGAATTAAAACTAACAATTTTTTTTACTCCATTTGTGTCTTGTCTCAGTTCTTTCCCGTCTGAATTAAAACTAACAAAAACAGACTCCACTTGTGTTTTGTTTCAGTCCCTACACTTGACCCTCAAAACTCACACTCAGTCTGGGGAGAAACAACAAAGTCTGAACATGGCAGCACACTCGCTACAAAAACAAAGCCTCTCTCTACAGTACACTCAACTCGCTACAAAACAAAGCCTCTCTCTACAGTACACTCAACACGATACAAAACAACGCCTCTCTCTACAGTAGCCTACACGCAACTCGATACAAAAACAAAGCCTCTCTCTACAGTACACTCAACTCGCTACAAAACAAAGTTTCTCTCTACAGTACACTCAACTCGATACAAAACAAAGCCTCTCTCTACAGTAGCCTACACGCAACTCACTACAAAACAACGTCTCTCTCTACAGTACACTCAACACGATACAAAACAAAGCCTCTCTCTACAGTAGCCTACACTCAACTCGATACAAAACAGAGAAAAAGGGTTAGTACCGGTATATTATTAAATAAACTACCGGTACTACTTCGACGAAAAGTTCTATTATTTTATTAGTACCGTACGCATTTAGCGAGGAAGAGTCGAGTTAAATACTGTAATATCACTCTAGTATTCGTGTACAATAAATACAATGTTTACTACCACTACCATTTTTTTATATTTTACTGGGGTTTGTGACTTTTATTTTTGTTCCGTGAGTGTAGACGTAATAAAGGAGGAAAAGGAAGTGTAATAAAGGAGGAAAAGGAAGCGTAATAAAGGAGGGAAAGGAGGAAAAGAAGAAGTAACAGGTGCAGGGGAAGGAAGGACTGAGCAGGTGTTGATCAAGTGAATTATGGGGTGAAACAGCTACAATGTAATTTTTATTTTATAATTTATTTTATGTATATGTATATGTATATGTATGTGTGTGTGCGTTCGTGCGTGTATGTAGGATATTCGGTTAGCATACTAAGAGGTAATAGGCTACATAGGCTACATACGGGACATCAGTGATCACCTCTTTATTTACATCCCACATCGACCCTAGAAAAGACCCTATTTTATAAACAATCTCACTTTCACTCACTACCTTCACGTCTGAGCCTATTAAAAAAAAATATATATATTGTACTCATAACCTCCATCTATCACTCACTACCCTTCACTAGAACCATCGCTACATTGAACTGTATACTGGATTGAACGTTTTTATATTTTTACTGGTAGACCATAACTCATCTGGGGTTAGTCAAAACACTTTATAATAATCAAAGGAGGTATATAAGTCGTTCTGTATGTGTTAAATAATGGAAGTGGATAATATTTTTGTTAACTACCGTACATTAATAGTTCCCTCCAACATAAATGGTAGAAATAAGAAATATATAAGTCATTGTTTTTGTTTTGTTTTTAGGGGTAACAAAAATATGACACACAAAAATATTCCACAATAAACAAATTTTGCGTTAAGTCCCTCACACTCCCGAAAAGCGAAAATCCTTAGTAAGCCATTTTCCCACAGTACCGACAATATACTTATACTTACTTATACTCTTTTCACACAGTGTAATCCGACAAGCATAAAGTAACACCTGTATACAATACTTAAGGGGGTGCGGGAATAGGGGGACAGGCTTGGGGGGGGGGGGGGTTAGGGTGGTGCGGGGGATATAATTATACTGTACATCCCACCAGTTCACGCAAATCAACCTGTGTGTGTGTGTGTGTTAACCAAGTCCATGCTAGTCACAAACTGAGTGCAAAATATTCTCTCTAATACACAAACACACACCAACTCTCACTCACTCACTCTCTCTCTCTCTCTTTCTCTTTCTCTCATATACACACACAAACTACCCCTACCCCTATAATTACCACTGTTTGCGCCCATAAACACAGCAATGGGGGCACGTTTGCAGATCAGCCTAAATTAACATCACTTATTTTGGCGAGGTAAATAAAAAAGTAAATACAGCCTACATTATTCACGGTGACACGGCACGCGAAATGTTACGCCCGTGTTTGTTGTGGTGTGTGTGTGTGTGTTGTTGTGGTGTGTTTGTTTTTGTGGTGTGTGTGTGTGTTTGTTGTTGTGGTGTGTGTGTTTGTTGTTGTGGTGTGTGTGTTTGTTGTTGTGGTGTGTGTGTTTGTTGTTGTGGTGTGTGTGTTTGTTGTTGTGGTGTGTGTGTTTGTTGTTGTGGTGTGTGTGTTTGTTGTTGTGGTGTGTGTGTGTTTGTTGTTGTGGTGTGTGTGTGTGTGTGTGTGTGTGTGTTTGTTGTTGTGGTGTGTGTGTAGGCCTGTGTATGTTGTTGTGGTGTGTGTGTGTTTGTTGTCGTGGTGTGTGTGTAGGCCTGTGTTTGTTGTTGTGGTGTTTGTGTGTGTGTAACAGTTTTGTATTTGTTTATCTTCCCAATTGGTACTGTTGTTGTTGTTGCTGCTGCTGTTGTTATTGAATTCAAAACAAATACAATGGTAAGTTACAGTAGGTAAAACTTTTAATTGCCGAGTTGGTCGTTTGTAAAGCTAACCTAACTAAAATACAGCGAGGCAAAATAATTATACACCCTAAACTAAGCGACTTGAAATTCCCAAACCCAGGGACTTGTTTGGCTTCATACCTTCCAAGTCTGAGCCAACACTTCCCAACACTTAGATGTTTGGTTCAGTCTGGAAGGGATAAATAGAACCCAGGAGTTAATTAAGGGGAGGGTATAGTATTGACATTTTTGGATATAATGATTCCTCCAAACTATTCCCAGCAACAGGACACCATTAATTTTGTTAATCTGGTCCTGTTTTCTGGCATACTTTGGAGGAATCAAGGCACTCCAATGTACCAAAACTATACTCTCCCCTTAATACACAATTGGTACATTAGAGCATTAATTCTTCCACAAAATATAATGGTTTGGTAAAGGTTTCTGGACGACAGCTCACCCAAAGCTTCCATTAGTTTAAGATGTGTGTAGCCTCGTAATGGTTTGGGTGGGCTGCCAACCAGAAACCCCCTGCTTCAGATCTCGGGTTCCGACTCAGGTGGGCTACAGACTATGATATCCTACCATCGTTCTCTGACCTCAGTGTTTGTGATAATATTGTTAATACTGATGTTGGTGTTGCCTTGAACTGTTGTCAATAATGTGGTGTTGGATCAAGTTAGTTGTACATTTAGACTAAGACAGACGGACAGACAGTGTTCTTGGTAGCTAGCCTATGTGAAGTTTTACTATTATATCTCAGGTGGATTTATACTTGGTGCGAAAATATTGTCCAACTTTTGCCATTATCAGAGGTGGTTTATATTTGGAACATAAATATTGTCCCCCCAACTTTTACCAAGCATCAGATGGATTTATTCTTTGTATATAAATATCGTCTCCAATATTATTTCGCTCACTCGTACGATTCAGTCTCCCATCAAAAACCTTTCCCGTAATGTACACTCGAGCTCGTAAATTCGCGACCACGCCCCCAAATGTTTATCTCATCTGAGTTGGTAACACTGTGTGGGGAAGGTGTCATTGTAGGTGAAAGATTGTATCATGTCGCTCTACTACGTTTCACCTACTCTGATTCCTACACAAATATATGTTACCAGCGCAAATGGCACAAACATCATCTTAGTATGTTGTTTGCGAATTTACGAGCTCGGGTGTACAACAATTTCACCCAATGTAAAACCTCGGTAGAAAATGTGCAGGAGAACCATTTGAATGTACAGTACTGCTATTATTTGTATCTCTTTGTAACACTTCTCAGATTCAAGTAAATACGTAATAAGCGAACCGTTAATGTCACCTGCAATAGTCTGAAGAACGGATGACAAAATGTACACAATATTATTTAGCCTATCTATGGCCCACACAGACTGAGGGAAGGTGCAATGGAGGAGATTCAACTGCAAGGTGATCCGAATCCAAATATAACGGGACAACACCAGTTAATTGCAAGGTGATCCGGATCCAAAGATAACTCGACACTACCATTTAATTGCAAGGTGATCCGGATCCACATATAACATAACAACACCATATAATAATTAGATGGACCTTTGACACTGGAGAAAGTCGTATTATTAGTATTCCGTGTTCAATTGATTCCACACATACAGTCCCCATCACAAGTCGTTATTCTAGCAGGTATGGATGTGTGTTCTCAGATTCATAGCGACGGAAATATATAAGTCTTTATCTATTATACACCCCTTTTAATACATCAAGATCCTTAATTAAGATTACTGCACTCTAAGGCTTTTTTTCATTTCTATACATGTGGCGGTGAATAAAGGATTGACTTTTTGCACTCGACTGTTCCTTATTTGTCTACAACCGGGGTTGACAGTAGGAGGAAAGTGGAGGAGGAAAGTGGAGGAGGAAAGTGGAGGAGGAGGAGGAAAGTGGAGGAGGAGGAGGAAAGTGGAGGAGGAGGAGGAAAGTGGAGGAAAAGGAGGAAAGTGGAGGAAAAGGAGGAAAGTGGAGGAGGAGGAGGAAAGTGGAGGAGAAGGAAAGTGGAGAGGTGGAGTGAAAGGTAAAGAAAGAAGCTACAGAAGTGGAGGACAAAAGAGTGCATGTAGAGGAAAAAGTGGATGAAGGGAAGACGAGGTAAAGTAGAGGTAAAGTAGAGATAAAGTAGATGAAGTAGAGGTAAAGTAGAGATAAAGTGCATTACTCCCCTCTCTATCATCATTCGTAACACCCGACATCCAGATGGAATTCACAACAATTTGCCAAAACAAGGAGAGAAGGACGATGAAAAGAGACGAGAGACTTTTGTGGACAGACAGTTTATGACCCAGATTATATTACCTCTAAATATCACATCACCAACACTAATCTACCACTACCATCGCTACACCAACACTAATCTACCACTACCATCACCACACGAACACTAATCTACCACTACCATCACATGACCCTTAATCTACCACTACTATCACGTTCACTATAAAATTATACAACATTCGCCACTCCACAACAATACAAAAAATATCGTCACTTTCATGTTTTCTCCTTCCAATACAATGAATTTTGAATCACTGAGTAAGGTAGCATCAGACCTCTCAGTCATTAAATAAATAAAGTGCTCTTGTGTTGAATCCAAGTGTCCATATTTGCGACTGATTCTCTCCCCAGCACATCCCAATCCCTCTCCTCCTCCCTCCAGCACATCCCAATCCCTCTCTCTCTCCCTCCCCCCAGCACATCCCAATCCCTCTCTCCCTCCCACCAGCACATCCCAATCCCTCTCTCCCTCCCTTCCCCCAGCACATCCCAATCCCTCTCTCCCTCCCTTCCCCCAGCACATCTCAATCCCTCTCTCCCTCCCTTCAGACCCTCGCTTTATTTACTTCATCACTATTACTGCAACCCCGTCGAGCTGAAGACAAACACCAACACCACTACAATAACCTCGTACGTCATCCCTTACTTTACTCACCTCTTTGAACTTGGAGAAAAATAAGTATAATAATAATTGTGTGGATGTACCCAATGCCTTGACACTGACCCTTCCTCCCTCTCTTTTCCCCTCCCTGTCTATCTTTCCCTCTTTTCCTCACTCCCCCACCCCTCTCTCTCTCCTTCTCTCCCTGTCTTTCCCTCATTTCCTCCCTCCCCCACCCCTCTCTCTCTCCTTCCCTCCCTGTCTTTCCCTCCCTCCCCCACCCCTCTCTCTTTCTCTCTCACACATACAACTCACTATCAGTATATAGGTGGGAGGAATGTAATAAATAACAGCAATAATCATGAAGCACGAGTTGCCTTGACAAACCTGGCATATGAAAATAAAAAAATATAATAAATACGTGAGTACCAAAGTAACCCCAGGATACAACCACAATCAAATAACCACCGATACTTTACTTCCATCGTACAAATAAATCAGTATCATATCAAAATATATTCATACAACAACACCTTACGTCAACACAACCCCCTCAATTATTATTATTAATATGAGGTGCTGCAAAATCATACACGTGTTGTTCTTTATTACCCAGATATTTACCACGATGGAAGGAAAGAAAGTGTGGGTGGATATTTGATGGTGGCTGTACCTTAAACACACAACCAACAGAAAGAATCCCAGCCAAGACCAGTAGACCACGCACCATCCTCACTACTCACCCCAATCCAATCACACACACACACACACACACGGAGAGAGAGAGAGAGAGAGAGAGAGAGAGAGAGAGAGAGAGAGAGTAACGGCAACCTATGTGTTGGCAGTGAGACGAAGACACAGTGAGAAGAGAGAGAGAAGTTGGCAGGAAGACGGAGACACTGTTGGCAGAGAGAAAGGGAGAGAGAGGGAGAGAGCCCGGGTGTTGGCATGGAGGGTTGGTTGGAGGTTATACGCAGAGGGTGAAAAAGTTGGAATGAATTGTACGCCAGTTTATGAAAGGTTTTTCCCACTACCACACTTTATGCTCTTTCCACACTGCTACACACACAAGGACACACACATGTGTACAAAAACGAATGGGCTGAATGTACGAGAATATACTGTATATGCTATGTTAAGTACACACACACACACACACACACACACACATATCTCTCAGGCATATGCAGTCTATATTCAATTATTCTTTTATACGTACAGGCACAATCACACGAAGATACAAATATGGATTCTCTCTCTTTTTCTCTCTCTCTCTCTCTCTCTCTCTCTCTCTCTCTCTCTCTCTCTCTCCACACCCAGCAACACGGACAGACCAACAAGCGAGGCAGCAAGATAGCACCAGTATTGTTCAGAGTTGAAAAGTAAAAACACACACATCATTGTGGAGCAACATAATACACGCCCCTCTCACCCATTCAGTCTTTACCCACCAACCAACCAGTACAGCCACTGAAAAACAACACAAGGCTCATGTTGCCTAATAAAAAAATATAAAAAACACATGTAATGGAAAAGAATATGAATGTAATTTGGAATATTACATTAGGCAGAGATATATTAATGTTGGTGTGATTTGCGGGGTTAGCTAACCTACATACATTACTAGGCAGAGGTGAAATATGTATGTAATCTGCGTAGTTACAACTCTGGGCGGAAATAAAATAGGCTCGTAATTTGCGTCGCTCCAACAGTGCGTAGAAGGAAATGAAAATAAACGCCGTGTTGGAATGAACAGCAAGGCAGGCGAGGCGGGGCGAGGACGGACAGACAGACAGCCAGCCAGCCCACTCTCCAATTCTAAAACGTCGTTCACACAACAAATAAATTACCGTACGAATCCATTTCTCATGTAACAATACATTTCTATTCACTGCACACCAAGAGTCAGTACAATATAAATCGCATACAAATAATAGCACAGTATTCACACCACTGCCTACAAAAATGGCCAAGGGAAAAAAATGTATACAGATGGGAGAAAAAATAATAATGTAACTCACTTCCCGCCCTTTTTTTTTGTTTTCCCTCGCGGCCTTTTCTCCCTCCCAACACCAACTCTAAGGGCGGCGGTTTTACGACCACTAGTGCTATTAGGCTACACCATAACGCCCATACCTGCCTACTGACTCCACACTTGATCTTTTAGTACCTGTTTGTTTTCTTGATTTAGAACTTTGGGTGACGTTTTGGGGTTCGTTTGGTCGATCTTAATTTCTCATAAAACGACTGGGTATTGAATCCTATGTAAATATTATGTGTCTACTGTGTGAAGCGTAGTTTTTAAATGGAATAAGTTATCTGACAGCTAAGTGATGGCCTAATGGCGTATTTTCAGTTGAACGATGACTGATTTGGAGACGTGAATATTACAGCACCCATATCTACACAATTTATTTACTCAACAATGGAGAAAGGATAAATATGAAAAGACATTGGCACTACTAGGAAAGGGGGAAGCCTAATTAAAGACCCATTTCAGTATGTCACAAACAACTTATGTCTGTCTGTTTGTGATGTTGACTGAACTATAACATTACACAAATTCGATGTAGCCGAAATAATGTCCACTCTGTAAAGCCTATTGGAGTGACAAATCAAACCCAGATGAATATAGTGTTTGGGCAAATGGGTACATATAGTAACCTTTACTCCCACGACATCACTCAAACCTCTCCACAAACATGTTATTGGGAAATCTGGAGCAACTGATTCCTCCAAACCATTCCAAGTAACAGAACACTATTAATTTTGTTCATTTGGTCCTGTTTCGTGGCATATTTTGGAGGACTCAAGGCACTCCAATGTAACAAAGGATAATTTGGTTAGCGAGTTCAAATATTGCCAAGAAACACCATATATATTGAAGTAGCTTGTTTTGTGGCATAGTCAGGAGGAATCAGAAGCCACAAAATCTCACACACGATTACAGGGTCCTTAAGTAAGAACCCAAAAATATCATCAACTTTATCACTTTCCTATACTTCCCTGACACCTTCCCATTTTCTTCTTGCTTTCCCCTACCGTCACTTTCTCTGGTTTTATCAAAATTTAACCACTTATTGTTTCATACTCTTCAACCTTTCTATAAAGTTTGATATAAAAATGAGTTCATAAGTTTTTTCTGTTATCTTGATCACAAACCAACAGACAAACAAGAATTTAAAAAAAATATATATTCCACAAATTCATTTTACAAAGGTGACTGTTGCCAGGATTTTTCCATGCCTACAATTATTCTATCCTTTACTTTCCTCTACATAAAATAGAATAGGTAATATATTATTAATTCATCCTCAATAAATATAGAGCTCTAATCTACATATACAACTACAATAATTTTCGGTACACAGAATGCAAAAAATTTACTACTGAAAAGTCCTAATTGTTTCCTCTCGGGTAATGTGCCGGCAGCAATTCTTCCTTTTATTAATATATTACAAAAAAGCTTTTACCATTAAACTGCAATTATTCCCCCCATAAAGGGTGGCAATTTCTGTAATTAACAAAACTGCAACAAAAATTCACTCATTAAAACAGCCATAATTTTCGTCGGCAAAAAATGCAACATTTTCCTTGTTGAACTAAAAATGTGCAAACATTTTCGAGATTTCAAACAGCTCAAAATAATATTTTCATAAACGATACAAAATAACAAAACCTTTATTTCACTCGGTATGGTCTTAAATTTTTCCATAGTGTCCATAAAGATTTTGAATTATTGAAGCAGCAGTGAAATAATGTAATGCAGCTTTCAAATGTAGCCTATTATACTAGTGCTAAAACTACATAGTCTACAAATCATAAAGTCGTCAGTGACACATCCACACACCGCTGCAGGAAAATAGCCTCACTTTGGTGTTGACTCGTATCTGACTGTTGTCCGTCTATTTCCGTCTACCCTGAACACCCACAATGTGAACTTCCCTTCCCCTCTTGCAAAAACTGCACGTAAATACCAAACTTTCCCTCGCTCGGAAACAGCCAAACACACATCGCAAAACTCGCTGACACAAAAGTGAAGATAACGCAAATACATTTCCAGCTCAGGATAAATATAAATAAAAAATACCTGAACAATTATTACATTCCTTAACACAATTTTATTTTATAATAATATTTACATTTTCCGAGTTCGAAAAATATAAAAACAATTTCTCCAAGGCAAGCCAGCACTTACACAGAAAAGTACAAGATTAACACGTCTACTTCAAAAAATGTGGGCGAATTTTCAACTCGTTCAAAAGCGAGCACGAATTTCGCCCGGTCAGAAAAATATGTGAATCACAATTTTTCCCGGACGCCCCTGGCGGCAAAATACGGCACTAGGATCCGTAAACATGACAATTACAACGCGCACTTTCATTGAAGGTGGAGGTGATAAGTCTGGATGTATGGGTGGTGGTGCAGGTGGAAGAGAGGGTGGAAGAGTGGGTGGGAGGGAGGGAGGGTGGATGAGTGGGAGGGAGGGTTAGTAGCTAGTGGGTTGGGGGGGGGACTTGGATGGGTGGGAGGGGAGATTAACGTCGAGTGGAATGGGTGTGTATGTGTGTGTGTGTCGGGAGGAGGGAGGGGGGAAGGCTATAATAGTATAGATGGACAGTGTTGGAGGGAGGATAGGATAGGCTTGGGTTGATGGACGGTGCTGGCAAGGGAGGTGAGAGTGAGTGGGTTAGTGGGTGAGTGAGTGGGTTAGTGGGTGGGTGGGAGAGAGGTTTACCGGAAATGCGTATAGCCTAAAATAGTAATAATATCTCTCCCCCGCCTGCGACAGTGTTAAAGGTTACTGTATGTTATTGATGAGAAGGTATGAGAAGGTTAGGCTATCTGGGTAAAGAACATGATAGACAAATATTTGGGGTAAAATGACGAGACCCTGTGATGCTGTCAGAAAATTGGAGGTAGAAAGAATCCTTCAAATATTGCCACGAAACACAACCTATATGGAAGGAGCTTGTTTCGTGGCATAGTCAGGAGTAATCAGAAGCTTCCTATTCTCATACACGATCACAGGGTCCTTAAGTAAATGGACAAGGACAGGTAGACTGTATAGGTAAGTAATAGGGAATATAAAGGGATTTAGCAGGATTAAATAGGATTCTTTATGTGTTAAAAATACAGAAAGTGGGTGGGTGTAAATTTGGATAGGAAAAGGGAGGAGCAAGGAGAGAAACGATTGAGAGAAATGGAAGAATAAAGGAAAGAGGAGAGGAGATGGAGAGAAAGGAGGAATATAATGAAGAAAACGGAGGAGTGCGAAAACGAGAGAAAGGAGGAGGACCAAGAGGAAGGGGAGGAGTGAGAGAACTAAAGTGAGCGAGGGAGAGGGAGGGAGGGAGGGATAGGAGGGGAGGGGAGGGAGGCAAAGCGACAGACAGGAAGAAAGGCAGGAAGAGAGATATAACAGGGAGGGGATAGGAAGCGGTGGCTGCAGAATGGACAAAACCAGGAAAGGGGAGAGCAATAACATGTACAAGGACACTAACAAGTACCATGAAATAGGACACGGACAAGTGCAGGAGCAAACGACAAAGACAAGGACAACAGCAAAGGACAGCAAACGACAAAGAGAAGAGCAAAGAACAATAAGGACAAGAGCAAAGAACAACAAGGACAAAAACAAAGGACAAAAAGATCACTAACAAAAGTAAAGGGAGCTTCTCTTGATGGTAACTTGGAATTCCTACTTACGAATCCTTTAAACTAAAAACTATTATGTCACGAAACAACAACAGATCCCCTATTAGTCCCATTAAAGGCGTCTGTTTTCTGGCATAGGTAGGAGGAATTAGTAGCCTTCAAATTCACAAACATGAGGATATTTAAGGGCAATGTTCTATAGCGCTAAATAAAGGTAAATAAAGGAAATATACAGTAGGATATACCAGTAGTTTAAAAAAAAAAATATGTGTAGTTGTTCAGATATAATATAATATATAGACATCCTGTATTAATGGAGTAAGTAAGTCTAAAGGTCCATGTGAATATAATTGATGCAATTTATGGTGTATTTTGTTATATAATTGGGTCATTGACTGAAATGATGAGACCGTCCGATAAACAGATGCATATCTACGTATAAATGCATGTGAAAACAAATATCTACATAGTGATTACGAGAGAGAGAGAGAGAGAGAGAGAGAGAGAGAGAGAGAGAGAGAGAGAGAGAGAGAGAGTGAGAGAGAGAGAGACGGGTGCTATAAAACAAACAAAAGTGTGAACAGAGAAGAAAAGTCAGGCCACCAAACACTCGGGACAATTGGACCCACAACAAACTAACTCAACCCAACACACAGCCCCCCTGCAGTCCAACAGAAAACGAGTGTCCCTTCTGTCCCCCCCCCCTACCTCCTCCCCTTCCCCTACTCTCCCCCTGACTGCAGAACCACAAATCCCAGAGTATGTGTGGGGGGAGGAGAGGGGAGGGGTGGGGGAAGGAGAGAAAGGAGTTGTGATGAGGAAGAGGATGATAATATAAGAGTGAACAGTAGAGAGTAATAATGTGGGTACACACGAGAGAGATAGAGAGAGAGTGAATGTGGCAGGAAGGAGGGAAAGAATAGGGAAGAAAAGTGAGAAACATGACAGACGAGTGAATGGTGGTCAAGTGGACGAGGCGATCAAAGCAGAATAAAAGGAGAAAACGATAGTGATAATGAAAGATATGACAGTAAAAAAGAAAGGTAAAGTGTAAGGAAAGGAAGAAGGCAGGAAAGGAAGATCTGAGAGAAAAGATGCATCAGAAAAGAGGAACGGGATAATGAAAAGAAAAGACTGGTAGAAATTCTAAAAGGTATGATATACTGCTGGATAAAAAGAAAAAGGAGAAGGAAAAACAGTTTAGGGAGAAGACAAAAAGTTAGTGAGGACTGAGGACGGGGAGCTACCTTGCACACGGTAGCAGAAAGGGGCACCGCTAAAGGGGGTAATCACCCCTCCCCCCTAAGACGATGGAAATGGCCCGTAAATTGCTCTTGCCAGGCTCTCGTATGTGTGTGAGAGTGTTCGTTTTTCTGTACGTGTTTTTTCTGTACGTGTTAACGTACCCATTGCGTGTACGCGAGCGTTATGTTCATGCAACTGTTTGCATGAAAATTCGACTACAAATTGCAATTTGGTGCACTTGAATATGCATGTTTGTGTGCGAGTTGGAAACAAGGTATGTACAGCATTATGTTCGTATGTGTGTGAATTTGGGTTTGTATCTATGATTATTATCTATTTACAATTGTGGTATTTATTAAACTCTATATCCCGTGTACTTCATTTACAATCTTAGTGTTTTTAACTAATGATGGACGTGATCTGTGAAACTACTAAACACGACAAACGTTTTACAATCCTATCCATTTTGGTTGTGAGTGTTGTGTTGTGGAGGTAAGTCTAAGGCTTAGAAAGTTGGTCCGCAATTGTACCGAATATCAATAAGTGTGTGGAAGGGTTGCAACAATTCCTTGTGTGTGTGTGTGTGTGTGTGTGTGTGTGTGTGTGTGTGTGTGTGTGTGTGTGTGTGTGTGTGTGTGTGTACTTCTTCACCAGCAGGCTCTGTCCTTTCTTTCTCTTCCATCTTTCCTTCATTACTTCTTTCCTCCCCGCTTCACTTTTTACCTCCCTGAGCACAGACAAACCACCTCCCTCCTCCTCCAGGCATCCCCACTCTTGTCTTACCTCCCTTCATCAGCCTCTTTCTATCACTTCTTACCCTCCCCCCCTCTCTCTCTCTCTCTTCTAAACCTTCCTTCCTTCTCCTGTTTCCTGCCTTGTTTTTCTTTCCTCATACTTCCCTATGTACATACTTTACACCCTCGTCCCTCCCTTACCAAACACTCCTCCTCAAACTCATTCCTCTTTCCTCCCTATCTTCTCCCTCTCGTTCCTCCCTCTATTGTCCCTCCCTTTCCTCCCTCTCTCGTCCCTCTCTCTCTGGTCCCTCACGTTCCTCCCTATCTGGTCCGTCTCGTTCTTCCCTCCTGGAGTTTAAGAAGCCCCTTCGTGCTCCTCAACCCCTTTTTCTACTCGTGACAGGTTAAGGGGTCTTCTGGGGTTGGGTCCTAAAAAGATAAACGAGGGGGAAAGGAAGGATGGAGGGAGGGACTGAGGAAGGGAGGGAGGGAGGAATGGGGGGGAGGGATGAATGGAGGGATTGAGGTAGGGAGGGATGATGGAGGAAGGAGGGAAAGGAGGAGGGGTGGGAGGTAGGGAGGAAGAAAAGGGAGGGAGGTACTGAGGAAGGGAGGGAAGGGGAAAGAAAAGAAAGGAGGGAGGGAAGGGAAAGGAAAGAAGAGAGGAAGGGAGGGGGGAAAGGAGGGAGGGGTAAAAAAAAGGGGAGGAAGGGAGGGGGAAAGAAAAGAAAGGAGGGAGGGAGGGGAAAGGAGGAAGGAAGGAAGGATAGGAGGGGTAATTCCAGCAGAGGGGGTAAACAAGGAGGTAATAGCATCCACTGGGAAAAGAAAAGGAATGCGAAAGAATAGGAAAATCACTAATAGAGGACCGGGAAAGGCAGGAACAATGACTAAACTGGGAATAGAAATGACTGAGAAGTGAAAAAGAAAACAATGGGATGGAAAGGAATGGGAAAATATTGGGAAGGGAAAAAGGTTCTGAATTGTTTAGTAAAGGAAATCCAGAAGAACAAGAATTGAAAACGAGAGATGGTGAAAATGAAAGAAGAAAGGGGATGGGAAGGAGTCGTGGAATAAGAGAAAGGAAAAACAGATAATGGTATAAGAGGAGGGAATAAAAATGAGATTAAACGGAAAGGTTAGGAACAAAAAAGGTACTGTTAAAGAGTAAGATGACAAAAACAGGAACAAAGGGTGAAGGAAGGGAAAGAAGAGGAAAGAATGAATCGATGAAGGGAAGAAGAAGAGGGGTAATGAATGAAATCTTTACAGGAATGATGAGAAGAAAGGGAAGATGGATAGCAATATGGAGAGAACAATGAAGGAAAGAAAGAAAAGGAAGGAGGGGAGGGGAGGGGAGGGGAGGGAAGAGAAGGAAGAAAGGATAGGTGTTAAGGGGAGGGGAAGACAGAAATGAAACTGGAAGGGTGGTGGAGAGAGGCCAGTCGCGACGGGAAGGGTTGTTGTGAGGGGAGGGGAGGGGAGGGGAGGGGAGGGTAGGGGAGAGGAGGAAAGGGGATAGTCGTGAAGGGTGGCGTGGGGGGTGGAGGAGGGGGTCCATGGCAGAGCACAACCACCAGTTCGTATTCCCTATCACAACGTGGCATCGCAAATTATGAGGCGTAAAAGAATATAGGCAGGCGGTCGGTCGGTCGGGAGAGAAACACGAGGAATTTTTACAGCGATGAGGCTCGTAAATTTGGCGTGGGTGCCGCGACAAAACATAATGGCGGTAAAATGCGGTGCGACACGCTCTTACCTATATGGCAACGTGGAGGCAGGTGTCGGCCACAACAAGAATAAAACAGCAAAAATATATTAGCCTTGTTTTTACGTGGTAGGTATAAGAGAATGGTAAACAAAGATAATACATTTTGTTCACTTTTGAAGCTAACTTAAGGAAAATGTGTGTAAATTTAAGTAAAAGATGTGTACGAGTTTACATCCTAAGTTCTATTTACATCATACGTCCTCTCTCGCAGTAAAAGGAAAGTACATTTAAAACTGGGACGCATATACAATGACGAGTTCCGATTTCATGTATTGTTGTTCCCTTCCTTCACCCTCCGCCAAGTTTATGTAAAGTAGTCGAGGCTCTCCGGATTCAAGCTCTACGGTACGTGAAGGTTGACAATACTCCATGGGTGGGTAAGGCTACATAGAGCGGAGGAAACTGTATGTACCATTGCTCAAAAATGTATCTGAAAAATAGGGTGCGATGGCTCTCATACTGAACAAGACTTCACGCCTTAAAGTGGTAACATTGGAGTGCCTTGATTCCTCCAAAGTATGCTAGGAAACAGGACCAGAAGAGCAAAAGTAAATGTGTTCTGTTGCTTGGAATAGTTTGGAAGATTTAGTTGCTCCCAATTTACCAACACTAGACTTCCCCCTTAATTGTCGTTTACCATTTACTAGAAACTTTCGTCCGATTTGTCTTATTGTTGTCGATTTTTTTCAGATACTTTTTGGAGGCAACTGTACTGTACCTAAGTTAATACGTCCACAGGGATTTTTATATTTATCCAACAAAAATGTACCACAGCCCTTATCATTATCAAAGACTACAGCATTTTAGCACATTCCAGTGTTCATAGTAAATCACCACCACATGTGCAAAATTACGCTTGATAATATTTACTGTGGTTTGTATAAAATTTGACTGAAAAAAAAAGTTTATGAACTGAGATGAAGGAATGGCAGGCAGGAGCTGACGCATTTCCACCACGCTATTAAAAAAAAAAAGGAATAAAAAATAATAATGATAATAATGGAGTAATATAAGGAAGGAGTGTGGCGTGGTGTGATAATTCTGGACCCAACACGGTAAAACTCTTGTTCTCCAAATGACTCGTTCTAGTTTTCATGTCGTCTCGTACACGGTAATCAATATCACAAGTCCATTTTAACACCCGCTGGCGAAAGGAGTAAATCATAAATCTAAAACATCTAATTAATTTCGTTTTGGGATATAAAACTTTTTACACTCAAGGGGAAATTCACTTGTTGGTATAGATTGGAAGGTGTCTGATTCCTCCAAACTATGCCAAGAAACAGATCCACGATTAGTAGTACCATTGAGGGTGTCTGTTTTCTGGCCTAGTTAGGAAGAATCAGTAGCCTTCACTTTACAACAAGAGAATCTCCCCTTTAAGCGACAGATAGACATTGCAGGGGGACTAGAATCATCCTACACCTCCAAAACACACCACACAACATCAAAACAACAACTAAACTTATTACATATAATAGTGTTTTGTGGCACAGTTTGGGGTAATCTACACTTTCCAATAATATTCCAGACAACATGTTCTTTCTTCCCTTCAGCATGGGATACATGACTGGACACACAGGGGAGCCTCCAGCCTCCAGCCACCACCACCACCACCACCGACGGTATGAATGAACCCCGTGTCAACCAGGAGGGATAATACCAGGTGAGGGAAACACATCCTGCCCACACCTGTCATCAATTTGTTGCCCCATCACCAGACACACACACACACACACACACACTTGTTTTCCCACTGCAGTGTATGTATGTACGTATGGTAGGTCAGACGAGTATCGACGTGTGGGTGTGCGTGTGCGAGATAGAGAACCAACGCCAACTAGTCCTGCAAACATTGGTACGAAACACACAAACCTTTAATGGAAAGAGCTTGTTTCGTGGCATAATCAGGAGGAATCAGAAGCCTCTAAGTGTCATACACGATCACAGTGTCCTTAACATAGGGAAATCTGTCTCTCTCACATATACATAACCTACAATCCTACATGCACGCACAAGCACACAAAATACAGGCCAGACACAACTTTCAACACTACACCAAGGACGTCTCCTCCAATATATATAATTTTCTGAAGATTTACGTTCTGAGTGAAGGACACGTAGATCATGCAGCACCAGTATTTACAGAGGTGCCAACATGGAACACTGACGTAAGAATAACACCCAGCAAGACTAATTAAAAACAAATGACCATACAACTGATAATAAGGCCTCGGGTTTACCACTTACCACTCTCAATGACCTTTTTCCTATATCATGGTCAACAACGTAACAAGGCGTCTTCTGAAATACCTGCTCAAAATTTCAACACCTACAACAACAAGAACAAGAAGACTACAACGAATAAAAATGTTTCTCTCTCTCTTCAACCAGTAAAGATGTGGGAAACTGGAAACTCTTGCCGTCGAAGTGTACAAGTGTGCCTTTATTTAATATTAGCCCTCAACACAAACCTCACGCCCAAAACCACATTTTTACACCCAACTTTTAGGAGGCAAGTCCCGTCTTGTTTTCCCAACTATGAGGACGACCTCGTTTCTGACCCTCGGCTGCCTCATCACCTCTGTCTCTGGAAAATCTCTGTCTCTGTCTGTGTATGTGAATGTCTCTCTCTCTCTCTCTCTCTCTCTCTCTCTCTCTCTCTCTCTCTGTGTCTCTCTGTGTCTCTCTGTGTGTCTCTATCTCTGTCTGTCTGTCTGTCTCTCTGTGTGTGTGTCTCTCTCTCTCTCGTATTTTTTCGTTGTGTTAATATCAACTTTTATCTCCACTACCTGAATACGACACTTCTTGAAATAAAATTATAAAGTATTAAATCAACAGTCCATATTTCCGGTCTACACAAATCAGCATCTAATCCATTTATTTATTTTTCATTTTCCTGTGATCAATTTCTAACCACCTGCATCTTCGTTAATCCACAACGTTCCAGTTCTGCACAATTCAACTTCTCTCCACTTCATTCCATTTCTAACAGCGATCCACCCCAAACTTTTTCTTTCCACTTCAATCCACTTCGCTTTTTAACTCTTCTCCCTCGACTGAACTAACAGCTACTCATTACCTACTTACTTCTCTCCGCTACACCCCAATCGACCAGGACGGAGCCATCTACCTGGATCTTAAAAAAAAAAAAAAAAAAAAAAAAAATTACCGGTAATAAAAAAAATCTAGCTTCTCTTCTTTAGTGTGTCTTTTTGTTCTGCGTCTCGTCTCTTTTCTTCACTTCACTTCTCTGGTTGTCCCTCAACTTCGTCGTTTATTTACATTCCAGCTATTCCTCATTATTTTCGTTCTCTATTTCCTCTTCCTCTCTCCCCTACACTTCTCTATATAATCACATGCACACATCTTTACATAATCGCACACGCACGCGTTTACACTGCTCAATTGCCCTCTTTTTTTATGCAGCGCAGGCAAGGAATAATAAGAGGAGGTGCCCGTTGTGTATAGGAGGTGGGTATATAGAACTCACTCACTCCTGTCAACCACTTCACTGTTTCTCCAAGTGAATGAAAAGCACCCCATCACTCCACTACATACATATATATCCCCTTCCATCCACACCAAATATTACCGTGTTGAAGTCAATCCTATCAGTAGTAATGGATAGTATGAAATCAAAGTCTGAAGTAAAGTATAAAATGTTGTAAAAACAGAGATAATTCTGAAACACTTGCAATATACATAACGTTTCAGATATACAACTGTTGCTTGGAATAGTTTTGAGGAATCGGTGGCACAGCTGTGGTGGGAAGCAATTCTGAGCAAATGTATTCCAAAGGAGAGAGTGAAGATATGAAGTGAAATAAGCCTGAAACATGATATAAATTTATACACCGTACACACACACTGGCGGTATTAAGGACCCCTGTGATGTAGTCAGACTATTGGAGGTTATAGAGTCCTTCAAAAACCGTCTAGAAACACCACTAATCCTACAAAAATGAAGGAGCTTGTTTCGTGGCTAAGTCAGGAGCAATCAAAAGCCACCGGGTCTCATACACGATCATCACAGGGGGTTCCTTAAGGGTGTGTTGTGCAGACTGGGAAAGAGCAACAACCACAAGAGGAGAATAAAGTTACCCGTGGCACCTCTGCTCCCACACCAAAACTCGTGTACAAACTCCGAGCCCGTCCTGTCAACGGGAACTCTCACTCGTTACCACCAAATCAACTCGCCAGACCCAATTAAAACTTTGATCTGATGCACGCTGTTTGTTACCTTACCTTAATCATTCTATTCAACTAAATCAAAGTTGACACTGTTGTAATGATTCTAATTTACCTAAACCTCTTCACTTATTGATATAATTTTACGTAAAAGTTTCTACCACTTAATGTTATATTCATTGCACGTCTAGACAACAACTTATCTCACACTATTTTGCTTTGAGCCTAACACTTAATGGGGCAGTAAAGTGTTGGTAAATCTGGGGTAACTGATTCCTCCAATGTATTTCAAGCAACAAGGACACCATTCGTTTTGTTCGTCTGGTCTTCTTGTTACCCGATATACTTTGGAAGACTCACTGCGCTCTGTTGCACCAAAAGTATATTATCCATAACCTTAAGGGACTAGTATACATTTGGTGAATTAGAGTGCCTTGATTCCTCCAAAGTTTACCAGTGAACAGGACCAGATTAACAAATATAATGGTGGTGGTCTGTTGCTTGGAATAGTTTGGAGGAATTAACTGCTCCAGATTTACCAACAGTGTACTATACCTCCTTAATAAGCAACACTTCCTTCTCAATGCGTGTACCACCATACATACTGTCATACATTATTGTACTCACCTTTCACATAGCGATCCAAGGAAGTTCAAACAGCCAAGATGATAAACTCGGTCAATGTTCATACCACAGAAGTAATTTTAGTTAGTTAGTTGTTGCTGCTGCTGCTCACAGGGGCTATACCAAGTTCAACCCTACACTTCTGCAGTATTAAGTCTCCCTCCCACACACGACACCAACAACAACAACAACAACGACTCGCTGCAGGCTGGGATTCACAACTGGGCTACCAAGTTCACCCTCCACTTCTGTATCAAGTCTGTCTCCCTCACCCACACACAACACAACAACAAAAACACTCCAAGGACTCACTGCCGACTGGGACTCACAATTCCTCCCACCACCAGATAGCCCAACATGGAATGAGAGGCGGAGTGTCTTTCCTTAAATGTTTCTTCTGACAGGAAAAAAATATTTATAATAATAATAGTAAATAAAACTTGCCAGACTTATCTTACATACGATTGAGTTCTGATTTGTCACTCATTCTCTAAGACAACAGTTTTTTTCTAATCATTTGACTTCTTTTCAATGAATGTGCCATACAAATATAGCTCGAAAAAACAAAACAAGATATATTTAGGTGGTTTAGGTGAAGTGGAACATATATATATCACCAGGTCCGGTTCCAACTTAATGACAGACAACTTTCAACACATCGGTTTCCAGTTTGCTTTCATCCCAAGCACGACACTCTGGGGCATGCACACCTTCTCCTGTTTCTCTTCTCTTGTCTCCTCTCCCTTCTCTTTATATACTTCTCTCGCCTCCTCCTCTCCCTCACCTGGCGAAACTCCTCACTCACTCACTCACTCGTCCCTCCTCATTCTGTAAAAATAGGAGAAGAGAAACTTATTGTAGTCTCTAGCAAAGTAAGTATTATTCATTAGCAATTAAATTATTATTGTGGTGGATATTAGGTAGCTAAAGTAGCATAATAGGGCACTGAAAAAGAATCGTAAAATTATGTCCAGTGTCTGAAATCGTAACTCAAAATATAATAATAATAATAATAATAATAATAATAATAATAATAATAATAATAATAATAATAATAATAATAATAATAATAAAAATAATACACAAGCGCGTTTACCTTGACCTCGTACACTGTTTAAAGCTTGACATTTGTATTACAGTAATTATGGAGGGAAGTTGACGTCGCAGGCAGCGTTCCTTCCTTGCAAAACTGAGACTTATATATTGATTGATATTAGGCGCCGCAACAGCGAGGTCATATAGCGCCAGAAAAAGGTGACAGATGGATGGGTGAGACAGAAAAAGGTGACAGATGGATGGGTGAGACAGCAAACAAGCAGGAAGGTAGGAAGGAAATAGAACCCTTCCTTAACAAAATTCAACCCTTTATTATAGTGGTCTGCTTAATGAGGCTCGTGTGTCTGACAACCATTAATTCATTCCACCTAAATAACAATTAAGGGAGGCCCAGGTTTCAAAAAGTTTCCTCCCTAATTAATTAAACCCGTGTTACTAGACTGCCTTAATGACCTCGCATAGTCGATACACACTTTAATGACCTCGTATTATACAGTATCTATAAAATAATACAGGCAGGTGTATTATTATTACCGTTAACTATCATACTCAGTCGTCACAGGTGACGTCAACGTCCCGATAAAAATACCAC